>PVKA01021934.1:0-37871 GCA_004027165.1 Ctenomys sociabilis
GGGGCTAGGAAGATGGCTCAGTGGAATAAGTGCTTCCATGACAAGGGCAAGGGCCTGAGTTCAATCCCTGGTTCCACCAAAAAAAGAAAAAGAAAAAAGAAAAAAATGCTTCAAAAGGTAAGCAGAACTTTGATTAGACTCCTCAGTTACTTGTGTGTATATCTAAATGATTACTTTTCCTTCACCTGCGAAGAAAAGCAAAATTGATTTCCTGGAGAAACTTAGTTATAGAAACCCCAGACTTAGTGAAAGCAAGGAATGGTGGTGAGTTGCTGTCCTGAAAACCCATGCCCTGAACTTCTGCCTGCTCAGCCTGTAGAGTGATAGCAGCCAGGATTACTCCCTGGAAGGCTGATTACTCCTCCTTCCTAATCAGTATGTATAGAAGCCACCAGTACATGCATTCTGCTCTTATCACTGCTGTCCATTGTACAAGGAGCTTGCACTAGGTTTAAATGTGAATAATGAGTCATAGACCCCCAGTCAGACACCTGAGGAGAGCTTCAAGATGAGAGACAGGCTAAAATGAGCAACAAGTGAAAAGGAACTTGTGCCAGATAAAGACTGGAAAACCTAAGGAACTTGGGAAAAACAAATGGCAGCTGAAGAAGCAGGGGAAAAAAAAAACGAAAAAACCTGTATATTTGGCCCTCCAGATCTTTCAGGTTCTATTTCCCTGGATTCATGCAGTCTCTAGAAAAAGTATTTTCTTGGGCTGAGGAAGATAGCTCGGTGGCCTAAGAGCCTGCCTGTCAAGTGCAAGGACGCAGGTTTGATCCGCAGTACCACATGCCATGCTGGGCCCAGAATCCCCAGTGTACTATTCCAGCCCCAAAACTAGGTGTGGTGGCACATACCTGTAATCCCACCACTGGGAAGGCTCAGACAGGAAAATCACTGTGAGTCCAAGCTGTGTAACAAGACCCTGTATCAAATAAATAAATAAAAGTTTAAAAAAAAAGTATTTTAATATGTCTGTAGTGAACCTGTATAAACTAGCTAGAAGTCCAAGTATAGACCTTTGTAATCTGAGGGGAGATAATTTCCAACCTACTATTGTGTATTTGTAACCCCAAGAAGCCTTCAAGTGTAAGAAAATAAAGTTACTATGGTTTTCAGACATGCAAAAAGATGAAAAAATGACCTATACCCTTTCTGTGGTTTTTTTTGAGAGCCTCGGTTCTACCACCATCTAGCTGTGTAGCACTAGGCATCTTTGAATCTTGTTTTCTTCCACCTTAGCAATTGATATACTTTCCTGTGGATGTGTTGTGAGAATTAAATAAAGTGGGTGTACAGTATTTAGTATAGTGCTCGGTTCATACTAAGTTAGTGGATTTTTGTTACCACTGGGAGTAGCATGCTCAAAGTACTTATTTAACTTAAGATTTCAGTCCTTTATTAGAATTATTTTCCTTTTTATTTGCACTTGTAATTAATTTAATTAAATACTGAATTATCGCTGTTTGTCAGGCTGTATTGTGGGTCTCGTGAATATAATGAGAAAGACAATCACATGCTCATGGGGAAAGGGATAAATGGCCACCCTAGAGCATCTCTAGTGCTGGAACAGGAATAACAGGCAGTAGTGATGGGAAAGTAATGGAGAACCTGCTGGGGATATGATAGTCTTTGAAGGGACCTTGAATCTGGGATGTGAAGGAAGAGATAAAAGGAACACAGGAGGCAGATTAATAGCTGGCTCCGAGACCCTGAGGCTGACAGGTTTGGCTTATTCTAGATTGGGGGAACAGAGATGGTGGTGTGTGGCAAAGTTGGATAGGAAAGCAAGAGCTATACTGTGTGAGGATTTGTAGACCTAGTAAGGAGTGGAATTCTATTCCAGACAGCCTGGAAAGCTGTTGGGAGGCTTCAGGCAGAAAGATGGCATAGGCTGTTCAGTGTTTTTGCAGTGGTCCAGGTGATTTGGCCAATAGGGTGGAGACAGTGAGGCCAGCCTTGCCTACATAGGGAGTTCAAGGCCAGCCTGAAGTACAATAATGAGACCCTCTCTGTGCTCCCTCCCATGCCAAAACTGCATTTGATCAGGGTATAGTGACACACCTGGAATCACAGTGCTCAGGAAGCTGAAATAAGAGGATTATATACCCTCCATATTACCCCCGTAAACAAAATTTGACATTAAGACTTGCCTTGTTAGTTGTGCTGTACTTGCCTCCTACCTGTCTGTGGTGTGTTTTGTTTATGGCATTTTAGGGTATAGCAGACTTTTTGTTTTGTTTTTCTTGTGTTGTTGGAGTTGGAGCCCAGAGCATTGCATGCACTAGTTACATACTCTACCACTGAGCTACACCCTCAGCCCCAGGTTTGTTTTTAATGGCCTTTTTGAGATATAATTCAAATATTTACAGTTCAGCCATTTAAAATATATAATTCATTGTTTTTTGGTGTATTTCATTATTAATTTTTTAAGTTATGGTAAAAGATATCATAAGACTTGCCCTTTTTATTATTTTGTCTCATTATATAGTTCAGGCTGGCTTTGAACTAATAGTGATCTTCCTGCCTCAGCCTCCAAAATGCTGGTATTAAAGGCACGTGTCACTGGGCTTGGCAATTTTTTAGTCTATATGATTGGTGCATAGAGCTATTTTCCTATCCCATATCTTCCTCTTAACTTTTTCTTCCCCTTTTTTTACTAATTTTTTAAGTTTTCTTTCTCATTCTTATGTTTTTTATCTACTTGGATGTGCTGTGCTTCAGTCTATTTCTTTGCAGTTGATTTATTTGTCTATCACTGCTGTTATTTTACTTACTATAGTAATTTTTAGCTAACTCTTCAAGTGGTAGAGCACTAAGTTCAATCCCCAGCACTTCCAGAAAGAAAAAACTCCTGGGGTTTCAACAGTTAGACTTCCTTAGAGTGTTTCAGTATTATTCCACACATCTTGTACACTTTCACTCTCTTTGGGCCATTGGGCAGCAAATCCCCTTTACACTGTGCCCTCTACTGGTAGCTGGCATATCTTAATTTTTACAAGCTCAGAGAGAGGCAAAGTATTTTTTGATCCTGAGTTCTGTAGGACATGTGACAGTGCATTGTAGCTAAGCTGCCCACATCCCCTTTTGGCTCTGTGTGTCTGTGCAGTATGACTTTGGCTAGCTCCATAATCATAGTGAGTGAGACTGTCTCATTTGCAAACATTGGGATGGTAATAGACTGGCTCACAGAGTCATGCAGGATTAAATAGGTTTATTATGGGTAAAGTGTTAGAGTAGGCCTGATAGTAGAAAGTCCTTTAGAAGCGACATTGTTCTGTCTAAGCCACATGGCTTAGAGCAGGCTCTGGTGGCAAAGACTTCTCTCAATGGCTGTAGTCTGGTTGGGCAGCTGTCTATCCTTTCTCCTGCTTTAGTGTCACACATTGCCAAGTGTGTAGACTCTGGTTGAGGCCCATTGCTTACCTTCACTGCAGCTGTGTAGCTCAAGGAGTGTCACTGAGCCTCCCCAAAGCTGCCTTTCAGAGGCCCATGAGCCAGTGGGTGGACAAACTGCTGCTCCATGTGCTTCCCTGCACCTGCTCCTGAGCACTTCCAACCTCCAATCCTCTACCCTTTGGCCATCTGACGAGTACCAGGTTTCTTCCCAAACAAAATAGCCCTCCTGCTTCCTTTTAGCTTTTATTTCTCACATCACTCTGTCCTTCTCAGTTCTTTTTTTTTTTTGGTGGAACCAGGGATTGAACTCAGGCCCTTGCACTTACTTGCCAGGGAAGCACTTATTCCACTGAGCCATCTCTCCAGCCCCTGTCCTTCTCAGCTATTAGGCCTCTCTACTGCAGTTCTGGGTCCTGAGTCGTGGCCTAATAATCATTTCCTTGTTTGCTTGAGTGGTGATGGGCCACCTCAGAAGGTGCGTGAACTCAGTGCTCCTGACTTCCCAGCATCTGGTGGTGTTTCCTCACCAGTCCTGCTGTGTGTGGGGATCATACCCAGGGCTTCCAGTGTCTTTTGAACTGTTTGTGGATAGAAGTCTTTTCTTCCTTTTATTTTTTGTTTAAAAAGACATGAGAAGAATTTATTAGAGATAGATGTAGGATGCTCTCAAGAGCAGGTGCTCAGAGAAATGAGGCACAGTATACTTGGGAACTGAGTCAGGACTGCCCAAGGGAGCAGCTTTGCTGTTCTCTGTCATATCCAGAACAGATGTCCTTGTTTCTGGAACATGGCTATTGTAACACCACATCAGCAAAGCAGGAAGAGAAGGTATACACAATACCCTATACATCTTTGTAACTAGGGAACTGTGGTGTACACACATACACTCGCACGTAGACACACACACTTGGAATTCATAGGCTTTGAGAAGTCTGGATGGAGATTTTGCTTAACAAGTACAGATCACATCAAGGAAAGCAGAGGCCATGTACCCACTCTCACATGTACTGTTCCCTCTCTCCCTGGTAAATAATAACAGAGGGAAAAAATTAAAGGATTGAGTTTTCTGATGATGAAAGCCTGAATGGGAAAGCTTATGAGGGAATTATTGTTTCCTCAAAGAGAGGAGGGAAAAGAAAGCAAACCAACAGACACTTTCTTGGTCTGAGCCCATAAGCTTCACCAAGTCCTATGGACAGTCTCAGCAAACACCTGATCACTAGTCACTTGAGCCTGCATGGACCCCAGCCACTCTAAAGGAAACTGGCATCAGGTAGAATGAGCTCATGCTTCTATATTGTTTTAGAGCATGAAAGAGATCAAAAGAATAGTTTAGAGAAACTCCCTCAAGCTAAATATGTGTAGGTCTCCACAGGTGTGTATGCCCTTGGAGATGGCTTTGTCCAGCCTGACCTGTAAACTGGTTCTCTCCACGGTGTCTTAGCATTGGGTTTCCCATGCCAGGTGCGTGAGAAACTTCACTTGAGATCCTGGATAGGGTCTTCATCTTCATTTTGTGTCTCATTAGATGAGCAAGATTGTTAAGGGCCCCACCTAACCGGGGTGTGTGTGGTGCTAAGCTAAAGGAACCTCCCCTCTTGACACCTCATTCCATTTTTGGTTGGAGGGAACAAGTGCCTCGTCTTCAGTGCTTTTGTACATAAGCACTCATTTTCTAGTGCTAAGGTTCTCTGGCTCCTGGGAAAGAAATAAAACAAGACCCCATGCTACACAAGGAGAGAAAGAGAAAAGATAAGCTATTCTTCAGTAGCAAAGGGGTTGGGAGAAAACTATACTTCAGAAAAAAGTTAAACTTCAGTAGCCAGGCGTGGTGGCGCATGCCTGTAATCCCAGCACTGGGGAGGCTGAGGCAGGATTGTTGTGAGTTCGAGACCAGCCTGAGCTACAAAGTGAGCTTAAGGCCAGCTTGAATTGCATAGTGAGACCCTGTCTCAAAAAGACAAAAAAAAAAAAAGTTAAACTTCAGAGGGCAAGAAAGGAGCAAAATGGCCAAGAAAGAAAATAACTAAATCCCTTTTGGCTGGACTTACCAAACCAAAGCTACCATCTCTGCAATCTCCATCTCTTTTTATGTCCCTTCTTCCTATCTGAGAGTGAAGCCTTGGAACGTCCATGCACTGGAGCAAAGCCCATGTGATCAGACTGACGGGTACCATGGTCATTTTTATCCCTTTTTCTTCCTGCAGTCTGGTGCAAGCAGAATACTGGCATGATCCTATAAATGAGGATGTGTACCGCAAACACAGCATTTTCCTGGCAGATATAAATCAGGAAAGGGTAAGTCATTGACCAGGCACTCACTTGACTAGGCATTCATTTTTCTGTTGGGACATTGAGAACAAGTTAGCATTCACCATTTATCCACACTGTCCAGGGCAGAAGCCAGAGCCAGAAATTTCAGTTTGGGGGAGGCAATGCCCAGACTTGTTTTAAGAAAGCTGGAGTTCATTTGACCTTCCTTCCTAAGGTCTCCTTCCTGGTGTGGGAGCTGTGGGACAAGATCTAGACAGTGCTGGCTGCCTTCTGAGGGCAGCCTTCGTGGTGTGCCCATTTGGGATGGATTTTCTCAGGGGACTTAACTAAAAGAGATTCTGCAGAAGGCACACAAGTGTTGCAGTCACAGGCATGATTTGGGGAGGGTCTTATAAACAGGATGGCTCAATTTGTATTTGGATTATCTGGGTGAGGCATTTAATTTTTGTTTGAATAGAGTATTTGAAGGGGGAAAAAATTAAACAGTATAGAAGAGTGTAGCAGAACCACCCAGAATTTCCAGTTTATTTCCCCTTGACAAGAAGCCTTGAACCTACATGGTAGATACTTGTGGAGTGTGGACAGGTTCTTGGTGGCACTTTTTTCCATGGTTGGTGGTATGTCAGTCACAAAGGATGGTCTGAATGGTTGCTGAAGGTATGTTCTGGTCAGGACACTGGAATGGAGGCCCAGGCTCAGGAGACCAGAGTACTGAGTCTGATCCCCTGCTGAAACCTGACAATAATGATGGTGCTGGCTTTTTTTCCCAGAATGTCAATGAGTCCTACAGGAAAAACCTGATGGCCCTGAAGAAGTTTGTGATGGTGAAATTCCTCAATGATAGCATTGTGGACCCTGTAGACTCTGAGGTGAGAGACTGCCTACACCATAGCATGGAAGGAGGCTGTAAGAGTCAGTGGTGCAATCATATAGCTGCATACAGCATAGAATCCTTCAGTCTCTGCACCAGCCTTTGTAGAAAACCAGGGTTCTGGGGTCCACCAATGCGACACAGTTGGTTATAACCCAATTCCATTCCAAACCTGATGCAAGGGGCTATAATTTTAATCCTATTTCAGATATCTTAATGACCTGAAAAGGCTCAGAATCACTAGCAGAAAGTCTCTATAAACCCCTCATCTTTGCCTTCTAGGCCTACTTTGATTTGGCTTCATCTGTCTATGGTCCTTTCTAGCATCTTCTTCGATCCAGCCATATCATAGCATGTGACACACCCCAGGCTTGCCATGTGCTTCTCTTGCATATGGCTGGCTTTACCAGATAGGTTGATAGTTACCTGTCAAACACAAATGTCACTTCCTCTAGATGCCATCTTCTAAGAATTCGCTCCTTTTTTGTAAGATTACTAGCCTCTATTGTCACACCAGCAGGGGTTGGCAGCCTGTGGGGTGTAGGCCAACTTCAGTTGGCCATTTTTGGCTTGTGAATGAAGCATATTTAAATGATTGGAAAAAATCCAAATAATATTTTTGATGCAAAACTTATGTGAAACTCAAATTTCCACCTCTATAAGTAAAGTTTCATTGAGACACAATCATATATTTTTTTCAGGGCACGAGAGATGTTTTGGTTTGTGCAGTAATGAGGACTAAGCCCAAGGACTTGACCCTGAGCAACTTTCCAAGCACTAATTTTTTGCAATGGGATCTTACTAAATTGCCCAGACTCCTGCCTCAACCTCCCAGAAGCAATGGTAGCTGCAACCATATAGCCCTTATAGCCTAAAATATTTTGTAACTGACCTTTACAAAAAAAATTGTTTTTGCTGGGCTGGTGAGATAGCTCAGTGGTCTAAGCACCTGCCTAGCAAGCACAAGGTCTCGGGTTTGATCCCCAGAACCATATGCCATGACGGCCACCAAAACCAGGCATGGTGGTGCATGCCTTTAATCCTAGCACTGGGGAGGCTGAGACAGGAGGATCATTGGAAATCTAAGCTGCATAGCAACAACCTGTACCAAATAAATTTTTAAAAAATGATAAACCTTGCTAAGCTAGAAGCTTCTTGGGAAAAAGAATCATATATTCACCCTCAAATGGCTAGAGTTAAGCACAGGGATTTTCAGAGTTAGCACACAGTAAAGGAAGCAGAAATTTTCAATAGGGCCGGCCAAATAGCTCAGCAGATTAAAGAGCCTACAAGCAATCCCTGCAGTGCCAGCCCTACCCCCAGGGCATGCTGAGGCTTGTGGTGGTGTTCACCTATAATCCCAGTTCTTGGGAGGCTGTAAACAGTCAGATTGCTATGAATCCAATCTAGTAGTGAAACCCTGAACACCCTTTAGACCCTTCCCAAAAATACAAAAAAAGTTTTGAAGAAATATACTTTTAAAAAATGAAAGTTAGAACAGGGTCTATAGGGTCTCACTATGTAGATCAGTTTAGCCTCCCAAGCAATGGGATTACTATCCCACCCCCACCTTCAGTCAAAGTCTCAGTGCCCCCTGGGGGCAGGGCCAGCATGGCATGCTGGGGTTCAAACCTCAGCCACTGCACTCTTCCTAAGCAGGTGCTTTAGTCCTGAGCTATCTGGCGAGCCCTGAAATGTACAACTCTTGGGAAAGACTTATTCTTTAGGACTGGCTTTTATTTTTATTTTTGATGTTTTTGAGATGGGGTCTTGCTAAGTGGTTCAAGTTTTCTTGCATTCACTGTGTAACCAAGGCTGGCCTTGAACTCAAGAGATCCTCTTGCCTCAGCCTACTAAATGGTGGGCTTATTAAGCATGCACCACCACACCCAGCTTGGATTGGCTTTGAAATAGAAGTGAGTCAAGATATAGCCTTTAAAAAAAAAAATCCCTATTTCCCCCTGCCCCCTCCCCACCACAGGGTCTTGCTATGTATTCCAGGCTTGCCTCAAACTCACTGCAAGCCTTGTGCCTCAGTCTTAAATCCTGAGACTATATAGACATGTGCCACCATATTCAATTCCCATTCTTGCTTGCTATACATAGCTTTATGATGTTCACTTTCTTGGCAGTCTTAGGTACAAGCCAGTTTCAAATGAGCTCAGTAGTGTATGCTTGGTATCTCTGTTCTGACATGATCTTTGTTCTTTCTCTGCTACAGTGGTTTGGGTTTTACAGAAGTGGTCAAGGCAAAGAGACTATTCCCCTACAGGAGACTACTTTGTATACAGAGGTAACTAGAAGGGAGTTACACTTTGGGAGGTGGGTGCTATCTCATTCAGCTCCTGGTACCTGATGGTGCTGGGATCTCAGGTGCAGGAGCCCTGCACTGCCCATCCCAAAGCACTAGCCCCCCACTCATGTTTGGTATGGGCAAGGCTTTTGTTTATAGAAATTTACCACATCCTAAGGCAAGACCATTATCGTTTAACTTTCATGCAGAAGCAAGGGAAACATCACCTTTAAGGTTTTCCTTTTAAAGGTTGGAACTTGCTGCTGGCTTAGAGGTTCAGTTTGCCACAAATCTAGGAAGCCCCATATCAAAGAAAATGTGTACAAGTACCACTTTATAGCAGTCATAGATGTAGGAGAAATTCTGCTTTTAAATTAGACCTGGTGAAGGGCCTATCAAATAGCTCAGCAGATTAAAGCACCTGCAAGCAGGCCCAGGGGCTGGGTTTCAATCCCTGGGCCTCCTGTGCCAGCCCTGCCCATGGGGTTCACTGAGGTGATTGAGACTGGGCATGGTGGCACATGCCAGTAATGTCAGCTCTTGAGAGGCTGTACACTGCAAGTCCAATCTAGTAGTGAGACCCTGAACATGCTGTAGACCCTTCCCTTACAAAAAAAAAAGAAAAAAAATTAGACCTCTGGGGTGCTAGGGGTGAAGCTCACTATAGAGTTAGCATGCTTGTTTTGATCCCTAGCACAAAAAATAGCTCAATATATTTGATATTGACAAGGGGAATAATTTCTCCTGCAGGAAAGTGAGTGGAATTTTGCAAATTTTTTTTAGCAGTAAGTCCTATGTCTCAAGAAGTGGCTGTATTTCACCACTTTGTTACAAGCCTGCCAAATTCAAAGGAATTTGTATTGAATATGGACTATCTCTTAAAACCACAAGAACTATAGTTCTTCCACTAATTTGAGATCATTTTCTCCTCTTAGATTTTTCTCTTACATTTAGTGTCCCAGCTTAGGTCAAGTTTGAAAAAAAAAGCTAAGTTCTGATAAAAATTTAGGAAATTACAGCTGAGAACCTACCATGAAACTCAAACTGGTGGTAACCACAGCACTGTTTTGGAGCTGCCACAGCTGTTTTTTCCCAACAGGAAGTGGTTCTTGCACCTAGGCTGTCTTTCAATTGGTGTATGGAATTGTTCTGTTTATCTATGGTGAGGACTGGCCATGTCTTACCTTAAAATGTTACCTAGTTTTCTCCCCATGTTGGCTTGGTCCTACTTAGGCTAATCCCATTCTGATGTCTTCAGTTTTATCTATTTGGTTGCCTTTCTGTGGACAAGCCTGAAATTAGGGGCTAAGAAAATAACTCAGGAGCACATGTGAGGCTCCAGGTTTGATCCCCAGCACTGCAGGGTACAAAACAGGAGACTATGACTATATAGAACCATCTCAACTATGCATACATTTTTAATGCTTATGGACAGAACTGCATTTTGAGAATGTATCTCAAGCTAACATTGTATTACTTTACTCCAAAACCTTTCATTAAACCTCAAATATGGCCTTTCCCTCTGTAGGACCGCCTGGGGCTAAAGGAAATGGACAAAGCTGGAAAGCTTGTATTTCTGGCCACAGAAGGGGACCATCTTCAGCTGTCCAACAAATGGTTTTATGCCCACATTCTACCCTTCCTTAAATGAAGCCCTCAAAGTTTCTAGCAGAGCTCAGGGCGTCCCTAACTCTTCCAAGTCACTTGTAAGTTTCCTTCCTGGCCAATCCTGGGCTCAGATCAGCTTGCAACTAATCCTCTTCTGTTATCATCTAACATGCCCTACTTGATCGAAGATGTGAATCTTATCCTTTACTGCCTATCACCATATGGTGTTGAGTTCAAGTTTAATTAGTTAATAACAAGGGAGATTATTTTACAAACTTGTGAAGTGATCAAGCTGTCTCAGGAAAGGGAATTTGCTGTGCATTGGTGCCAAAATTATGTCCAGGGCCGTGGGCGTCACTGAACAAACTAGTGAGGGGAAACATCTGGCCACATCTGAGGCAAATAGAAGGCCAGGGGCCAGGGAGATGGCTCAGTAGAATAACTGCTTGCCTGGCAAGCACAAGGGCCTGAGTTCAATTCCTGTCGTCTCCCCCCCCCCCCAAAAAAAAAAAAGAGCACCAAGGCATGAGGTGCTACACAACCATCTCAGTGTTACTAATGGTGATTTAACTAATGCTTGAAAGGTACGGCTTGGGGAGTTTCTGTGTAATTTAAGGTGGTTTCCTAGTATCTTAGCAGTTACTACTAGACAGATACCACCAGCCTGCCATCTTCCCTCTCCAGAGCCCATTTTGCCTTCTCAGGGAATTAGTTGCTTGATAAATTAAGTTGCTATTACAAAAGGAGGGAAGTAGCTCTCAATGGGGATTGCTTTGGAACAGAAGCATACAACTTACATAAATTAGGACATTGGGGATGGGGTGATGATGTAATAACCTGGGGTGAAAATGAGGTGGTTGGTGTTTCCTGCTCCCTCCTTTATTAATCTACCCTTACAGCACACCTAGCCTGGATGCTAACTCATTGTGGCTGGCTTTAGCAAAGAAATGGGGAGACAATGTAGAGACCAGGCTTTCTAAATTGTCCCCCAAAGCTGTAACTTACCAGCATCCTCTAAAATAATGCTGTGTTGTGAGGAAAAAAAAAACACTCCAGGTGGCATCATACTCGTGATCCTCATGCCTCTATCTCCCATGTGTGTCAGGTGGCTCATCTTGGGCAATTTTAACACCCTATCTCAAAATATAAAGAATTGAGTATATAACTCAGCTGTAGATTGCTTTCCCAGGATGGACAAAGCCCGGATTCAATTCCCAGGACCTCAAAAAAAAAAGCTTAAAGAATGCTCCCTACTTGACTTCTTTCACCTCTTAGAAACCAACTCACATTAGACTAAGGACTGAGAATTCTTTATAGTTAGTAAAGAAACCAACCATTAATCCACTGCTTCCTACCTTTCTTGAGCATAGAAACCTTAGCTCTTGCTTGAAGACCCATCAACACATTTTGGATGACTTCTGTAGAGTGCCAGTTTGGAAATCATCAAGCTGTGTTTTCATTAAAGTACTGCAGAGTTCACCTTTTTTTCCCCCTCTCAAGTGTTAAAATTAAAAGATATGAATTGAGATTGTCTAAAATAAAAAGTAGTTTCTTATCCTGGCTGTCATTTTTCAACATGTTTACATTTTATAGAAAATAGGCAAGTAAGTTTGATATTAACTTTATTCTATTTTCTGCATAACTTTTAAGTACATAAAGGTTTATTTCCACAGCCTCAGGAAATGGACAGAAGTCAGGACAGTCTCTCTTCCCACCACAAAAGGTTGCATATTTTGGTGTGTCCTACAGGGGGAAAACTGAAACATAAGCAATGCTGCGCAAGGTTCTTACATAAATCAAGACCTAAAACCAGCCTGCAGTGATGGGTCTAGTCCTGTCAGATGCCTGGACAGAAGCCCAAAGCTGTTCAATGTGATAGGCAAAGGAGGCAGTAAAGATGGGTGACAGGCACCTACCTAGCAGGAAGGAGAAATGCTGGACCCCTTGGAATGGCATGTTCTCTTTTAGTCATTTCTGCTGGAAGGTACTACATAGGAATCCCAGAGAAAGAGGGTCCCAGATTACTTGAACTGCTCTGAATGAGGGCCCTGCTACTGCAGCTATGGTACCAGCAATCTCAAGGTTAAGTCAGACCCAAGATGGAATGCAGAATTAAGGAATGCTTGCAGGAAACATATTTGCTTGGAATGCTAGGCAGCCACGCCTCAACCATTAGTCCAGTATAACCCTGGCCTAACTTATGAAGCATGAAAAATTAGTTTGGTTACAACCCCCTAGGATCACACTAGCTTCTATGCCTCCATGTTCACTGTCAGAAAAAGGTGAGTATGCACATCCTCATCTGTTAGTTCCTGGAACTATCACTTTTTCCAAAGGACTATTGGTCAAATAACCCCCAAATGCTGAAAGGTAGAATGCACAAGTCCAGGTCTGCAGTTCCTCAGGGGCAGATTGGTGGTGCGGCTGCACTGATGTGGAAAAGAGGCACCTTCCTGCAGAAGATGAGCTCACCTGCAATCCCACCCCAAATCTCAGCCTGAGGTATATTTCAGTGAAGGCAGGTAGCTGAGCTTCTCAGAAAAAAGAAGCAGTTTAAGAGCAGAAAGGTAGAGGAAATCTACAAAAGAACCATCTCGATAGATTTATCCCATGGTGTAAAGGGAGAGAGGGTGAAGGACCCAATGGCACTTTGCTTATCCTGCAATTTCTGTCACTGTGGTGACCAACTTCTGCCCATTCCATAGGGTCTTGAACTGCTCAGGAACTGGAAACTCATTCTATAAATAAATAAAGAGACAATAGGTTAAAATCTTGGCTAGAGAGTGCTGGGGCACTGAATCAAATATTTCTTTCAGTGCTTACTAACAGCCTACAACCTTGGCAGACTGCTCATGGGGGCCATGCATGGAAGTGTCAGTTTGGCAGAGTACTAGGACTTTCATTCCTTTCTGTTTAGTTTTTTTTTTTTTGGAGACAATGTTCAGCAAGGTCATTCAGGCTGGCCTCAAACCTGCTATGTACTCCATGCTGGGTTAAACTCACAAACTTGTTTCAGCTTCCTGCATACTAGAATTATAGGGCTATATCATTCCCCTGCCCCCATCCTAAGCTCAACTCAAGACATAGAAATTGTTTTTGCCTGGATTTCCAATCAGTATGTGTGGTTAACATTGCTTTTGTGTACAGTGCACTTCTGCTTTTTGCATGGACTGTTAGGTTTTACCTACTGAGTGCCAAATATAAACCCAATAGCTTTTTCCAGTATAAGAAACTTACAAAGTCACCGCCTTCTGTAGGGATGAGGATGTTCATCTCAGAAGATTTGGCACTGACTATTTCACAGTCCAAGGAATTCTTGCTTAGGTAAACGTGGCAGCCATCTGTTTTGTTAATGGAAATGGTTGGCACTTTACCCATTACCTACCGAGAAAAATGAAAAACATTTTTGAGTCCCAGCTGGAGAAGACAGTCATAGGATAAGTTTTCACCGTTTCACATGATTCACCAACAATATGAAAAGCTCCCAGGTGCACAACAGATACTGAATACTGGGGGCAGGTTGGGATGATGACATGAGTTCCCTTAAAGAACCAACTCCTCTACTGTATCCAAAGCAGCTCAGCTTACAGATGACAGAATTAGGTTTGTACCAAAGTAACATCCGTGGGTCTGCGCTCATTCAATTAATTCCTCAGAGACCAAAAGAAGGAGCCAAGATATCAAGTTACCTGAACTTTGACATCTCTACTATTGATAATCTCCACAACGCCCACCACATCATCGAATACCAGACCAAGTTTCTTACAGTTATCTAGAAGAAAGAAAACGAGTCAACTTAAAAGTATGATTTTTAAAGGAGAGTAACATATTTAAGACTCTTTAGGAAGATGGTTCTAGCCCTCTCGGGCTTTAGGATGGCAACAAAGGCTTACCTACTATAATGGAGTTAATTTTGCCCTTGATTTGCAACGTTGTGTTGACACACTTGAACAAGTAAGCCACCTGTTTCAACTCTGTGTTATCAATCACTAGGTTAGAAACATTCTCCTGGTTTTCCTGTTAGAAGAAAAACTCCAGATTCTTGTCACAAAGTACAAACCAACAAAAATTACATATTACCCCCAGCATTTTTTCCTGTACTTGAAGACAAAACCCTACACATTTGTCTCAGCTATTTCAATTCCTTGACCCCTCTCTTGCCTCTATTCCACATATTTTTAACTCACCACTCTCCACTTCTTGCCCTCCAGTTCAAGAAGCGCAGGTTCCTTTTTTGTGGCTGGTTTGGGGGATGAGCTGGTTTGGGGTTTAGGTGCAGAGAATGGTTTGGGGCCACTGCGTACTGGACCACTCTGAGCCTTCAGGGAAGGATTCTTGTGAGTCTTCATATCATCAGATACATGCTTCAGGGCTGTAAGAACAACAGCTAGCTTGTTCCTGTCCATACACAGGCTGAGATAATCACTGACTCTATCATAAAACTGATCTGTACCAGAAAATTTAAAGCAAAAACTGGAACCTTTGAAATGTTTCCCTTGTAAGCCACTCTGATGAATTATAATTTGTTTTCTGTCCCAGGTTAAATACTTCATTTTATTAAAAAAATAATAATAATAACATGTCTATGTAGAGGTGTGGAATGGGAGAAATGAATAGGTAAGTAAATGCACAAACCTGTCTATAAAGATACGTACCAAATGGAGTACACACTCTTAAAAATATATATGTAGGTTTTAAAACAGCAACAGAAAAAAAAAAATGATAGTAAAGAAAATTTGGTTTAAAAAAACCTTATTCACAGTTACTCATCTCCCCAACCTCAGTGTTAGCATTTGAAAACCTCTAATAATTTTTCCCAGTCATATTATTTTATCTGGTCATAACTATATGTACCTAATAAATTTGGTCTAACCAATTAATTGTTAATAAAAATTTTCTCATTAACCTATAGTTTTTAAGTATATTTATTTATTTCAAGGGAAGATTCCATAATCTAGCAGACTGAACCACACATTACTTGAACATGCCCCAATCTATCTTGACTATAATCATACTGCATGAACTTTTTAGCTCTACCACTGCTTGTGATTGTAGTTTTTTTTCCTGGGGATAGGGAGGGCATGAGAATGTTACCATTTATGGAGGGGGCTAGTAGTTGCTGGGGAGGACAATGAGATCCAACTTCCTAATAAGCCAACACTACAGTTAAGGGACCAGGGAGATAGCTCAGTAGAATAAGCACTTGTGGGGCTGGAGAGATGGCTCAGTAGAGTAAGTGGTTGCCTGGCAAGTCCAAGGGCCTGAGCTCAATCTCTGGTTCCGCAAAAAAATAAGTAAATAAAAATTAAAAAGTTGACTATCTTAGTTATTTGGGAGCTAGGGAGATGGCTCAGTGGAATAAGTGTAGCACAGGGCCTGGGTTTAGTCCCCAGTTCTGCCAAAAAAAACTGTAGTTATTCACAGGAAAAAAAAAAAAAACAGGCTGGCCAAATAGCTCAACAGTGGGGAGTTCGATCTCCTGGCCTACAGCACCAGCTCCACCCCTAGGGCACACTGAGAAGGTGATTGAGACTGGGCATGGTGGCCCATGCCTATAATCCCAGCACTTGGGAGGCTATAAACAGGAGGATCACTATGAGTCCAATCTACACAGTGAGACCCTGTACACCCTGTCCTAAATACAAAGAAAAAAATGGTTGTACAATATGCCATCAGAAGGACATACATACAATAGTTAACTAGTAATTTCCTTCACTGTTACATATTTTAGTTCATTATTTAAGCTAGCATAAACTTTGTCTGGGATGGGCACTGATCTGTGCCTGTAAACCCATCACTCTAGGAGGCTGAGACAGGAGGGCTGCAAGTTTTAGCAAAGCCTGGATAATTTGTCTCTGAGGATGATTTCCTCCATCATAAGGTTGTCTATAGCAACATTAGATCATTTGTATGCAAATTTCCCACATGACTCATATGTCTCCTCTGAGGAAGTTCACCTCACAGAGTGATTTCCCAGAAACAACATGTGGTTCCATGAAGATGGCTCTTGGGAAAACTACCAGCACTGGGGCTTGATGTAAAAAGCCACTCTATATGCCACTTAGAAAGTCCCCGTCCAATGGAAGAGAGGGCTTCCACCAACCATGCCCATTTTCAATGTCTACCTCAGCTAGCCCTTTGGCAACCTGAAGTGACACCTGAAATGAAACCTGCTTCATGCAACTCAGGATTCTGGTTACATGTTAGCTGTTGTGTCTGGTTGAAGAGGTCTAGTCCAAACAACTTGCTCTAACAGTTGTTCATGCCAAAGTACTCACCATGTGTAATGCTCTCCCCCTGATTAATCTGTGCAAACAGTGCTGAGCGGGAAGCAGAGTCATCAGAGCCTGAACTGGTGGCAACTGGGGGGGGAGGTGGGCCTGGTGGTGGGGGAGGAGGACCTGATCCTGCAGAAGGTCCAGAGGGCAGTCCACTCAGTTCTTTTGCCACTGGCCCCTGGAACAATAAGTGCCGCCACACAGTCATCCCCGCTCTTACCCACTACACCAGTGATGGTGAACCTATGGCACATACACTGCAGCAGGCTGGGTCACTGAAAGCTGTAAGAGGTTTGTCATCACTGCTCTATACCATTTCTGGTAGGGTCCTATTTGTGACTAGCATACACACAGACCTCTCTGTGTCACTGTCTGTTCTGTGTCTGTATACATGCTCCCTACCAAATGCAACTTGGCTTTATTTGTTCTCACCGATTCCTAGAGATCCAACACTACTCTCTCAATCTTCACATTTTTTCCTTTGTCCCTATCCCAGCTCTAAACCTGTATTTCCAAATATCTACCCTACATTTTCCTTAAGTTCCCAGTACATCAGATTCAACAAGTTCACTTACCGTTTTGCTCCAGGCCAGGCCAGTAGTATGGAACTCCTTGATATAAACCTGCAGTTCTGTCCATATACTCAGGTAAGCTTTCACCCAGTCCACATGCTTCTTATCCCTGGAAAAATTTAAAGAGCAAGTTACAAGGAATCAGGGTACATTAATAACCATGATTCCAGACCCTTTCTGCCTATGGCATTTTTTTAAAATTTATTTTTTTATACCAGGAATCGAACTCAGAACCTTGCCCTTACCAGGCAAGCACTTATGCCACTCAGCTATCTCTGGCCCTGTGTGGTATTACTTAGGCTCTGTTCAATGGCGGCTTTTCTATCATTACTGAGGTTACAGCAAAAAACCCTGTTCTATTACTCCAACTAGACTAGACTCCATCATGACAGGGACACTGGATAAGTTTATTTCATTTCTTATAAGCAGTGTTTCTCAAGCCATTTTTTGTTTAAATGGTACTGGTGAACCTGGGGCTTTTGCACTATGCTACATTTCCACTACTCCCACTCTTTGGTTTGAGACAGGGTCTCACCAAATAGTTTAGGGTTGTCTTGATCTCACTATGCAGCCCAAACTGGCCTTGAACTTGTGATGATCCTCCTGCCTCATTTTCTGAGTGCTGAGATTATTATACATATGTACCATCATACTTGGCTTCCCCTAGTCTTTTTTTTGTTGAGACTTGTGACCAACTCTCAAAGTGCCAGGTTTATACGTGTGTGCCACCATGCTTAAGCTTTTTCTTAGGAAAACAACTTTTGTAGAAAAGCAGTATTTTGTGCATGAAGTCACAATAAGGCTGAAAGCCCTTCTACAAGAAACCAAACTGTCTCAGGAAACAGCCTTATGTCAAAACGTGTACCTCTCCCAAATTAAAAACTTTCCTTCAGGAGAAAGTAATATTAAATTATATGAACAGCCAATTAGGTATTTTAGCATGAGACCTAGTTTCCTCAAATGTAAAATGATGTAGTAACTTCAAAATACTGTGGTGCTGAATTCCAAGTTGCTAGAAGCACCAAGTAAGTACCCATTTTCTGGAAGACATGTCACACAAATGAAAACTTCCTTCATTTTTTTATTTTTCAGTTTTTGAAGGAGGGTCTCACAATGTAGTTCAGATTGGCCTCAAAGTCATGGCAATTTCCCTGCCTCAACCCCAAAAAACCTGGATTATAGGTATGTGCTATTATGCCTTTCTGAAGGCATATTTCTTGCAAGAGTTGTTAATAAATGTTGATTGATCAGTGCTGATGGAAATAAAGAGGTTTCATAGCTATGCAATTAAGTAATTGCTGCCTGCAATTACTCCAGCTCTAAATCAGCAAATGGAGAAGTCAGGACTGGTATGTCTATGTGTTTAGACATACAATGACTCCCCTAATCCTTACAGTAGCTAGGCAGCCTTCCCTTCACTTTATCTGAATGCATAAATAGTTGGGTAATTTTCTTGCCACCTCTAATGAACTTTTTGCCATGTCTCCAGTGAGAAACTCTCAACAAAGGAACAAAATCTTGTATAGAGAGGCATTATTTCATAGTACCTCCCACAAACCTTCTACACAAGGAAGGGTAAGGATTAGGACACTAAAAGGGCCTCTACAAACCACAGATGAAGAAGGAGAAGTAGAAGCAGAAATATTTCCTGTTTACAAGTCCAGTTTCTGTGAGCTAGTATGTACCGGCTTCCCACAAAGCAGTCGTGAGATCATAGAAACAAAATAGAAGCCCAAAATTCCCAAGAGCTACTCCAAGAAAAATTAGTTAGGGAAGGATATACTTACACATCTTTGTATTCCTTGAGGACTCTGTTTGTATAAAACATAGCAGCATCATTCATTTCTTTCACATAGGGGCCAGGTTTGGGAGCCTAAGAGAAAGATGTAGTTCATGACTTGGCCTATCAAACTCCATCTATTCCTCTGCCAGTCAGTCATCCCCTCCCCCCTGGAAGCTGTGCTGCTCACCATCGCCACCCAACCCAGGGCCTGGATGCTTTCACTGACAGCTGACAGGTGATTAAACAACTTGCTGCCTCGATTCTTCTCCCGAAAGGTTATAACTTCTTGGATCTGCTCTGAGATAGGTGCCAACAAATCGGAAAGCTTATTCTAGGAAAAGGGACAGAGTAAGACTCAGGTTACACTTTTCATAAAAGCTGTGTACGCTGTTCAGCTATGATCCTAAAGGCAAGAATTTTTGGTGGACTACAGTAAATACAGAAATCAACTTCGTACTCACATTGCCCTAACTCATATGGCTAAATTACTGCTCACCTCTTACCTTTGCATAAAGTTTCAACTCTTCAGGTTGGATTTTGTTAATTCTTCATACTCAGGATCCACATGCCAATTATACCACAAAATCCTATCATTTCAGCCACTTGTCTCTTTTCTGTCACACTAATAGGACACTTGTTCATAACTCTACCTTTATTAATGATGGTCTCATCTTTATCCATCTATCCAAATAGTTAATAAGGAATAGCATCCCCGCAACTCCAGCCATATCAACTTCCTACAACATTTACCGTCAATCACTTTTGGTGTTACCACACAGCAGCACAAACTATTAATGAACCCATGTGAATATGCTTTCCTTTCTCATTAATTCTTCAAAGGCAAGGGCTTTGTCTTAGCTCTTCTCTGTTGTTATCATAGCCGTAATGTATTGCTAGCTGACAGCTGCTGAGCAGAGATCTGATGACACAAATGTAATTAGAGGGCCTGGCCTTCAAGTAGGCAGCTCAGCAAAATAAATGAATCTTGTGTTTATCTTTCCTCCAAAGCTTAGTTTCCTGCACATCTCAATTTTCAGGTCTTAGCATGAAGAGTCTAGGAGTTTGCAAAGTTTTTCTTTACAGGACCAGACAGTATAAACATCTGCCACAAATAAACAAACAAACCCATAATAAACCTTGATCTACAAAAATAAGTGGCAGATCACATTTGGCCTACAGGCTGAGGTTTGTCAAATCCTGGTGTAAAGCAAGAGCAGTGTCTCAGAATTTGATTTGCTGTAGAAAGTATGAAATTGGAGAAATGATTTAGATAAAACATTTCAACCATTCAGGACAGATGAAAAGACTAAATTTCAATATACATTATCCTGCATTATTTTCACATTATTTTGGCATACCAAGGAGTGTTCAATACAGCATTAGAAGAAAGGCTGCTTTTTAGTCCACTATGCCTACTAAAAATCACATTAATGTGATTTTTGAAAGATAAAATCTTTCATTTTGATTTTTTGTTTTGCTTTTTTTAGGTAGGGTCTTACTATGTAGCTCAGACTAGCCTTAAACTCATAGCAATCCTTCTGCCTCAGCCTCCTGAATGCTGGGATTACAGGCATGTACCACCAGGCCCAGCAAATCTTATTTTGAGAAAAACCTAAATTTTCTCTAATTCAAATTTTCACATCTTAACAGCATAAAATTTTACATTAGGAATAAGGAAGGATGACTCTTAACTTGCATCAAACCAAAACTAAACACAACTAGTAATGAACTTACACCGCCTGGTTGCTGGCACTGAGAAGCTGTGACCAGGAGGGCTCGCTCCAACTTCAAACCTGTGTGGACCATCTCTGCCTGTGGGAGAGAAGAATCTGCCATCAATGCACATTACAACTGGAGAGGTCCTGAGAAGAAGAACCTGAAACCTCCATCTCCATGTACTCTCTGGTTGCATCCAGGTCCTTCATATTGTTTTCCTCATGTATTCCAGATTCCAGAACTGATATTACATATTCTATTGTTTCTATTGGAACTAATCAGGAATATGTAGCCAAAATTGGAAATAAATATAATCCGGGATAGCTTCAAGTACAGTCCGGTTGGCAATTCTACATGCAATGTTTCTACCATGCACTGAAAGAACCTTCCTACCTTGTTTAAAAAAAAAAAAAAAAAAAAAAAAAAAAAAAAAAAAAAAAAAAAAAAAAAAAAAAAAAAAAAAAAAAAAAAAAAAAGCCACTTTCCTCAATTAACTGGAGATATAAGTAAACAAAAAGACCTAAATTTATGTCTAAAATGCTCAAAGTAGGGCTAGGCAGATTGCTCAGAATAAGTGCTTGCCTGGCAAGCACAAGGTCCTGAGTTCAATCCTTGGTACTGCAAAAAAATTAAATTCTCAAAGTATTTACTAACTTTAGGTAAAAGTTATTTCTCAGTTGCTAGATCATGTACATAAATAAGTTTGGTGAGCAAGAACTAGCATTTTATTGAGAAAAAGAGAATAAAATGAAAATATGAACACAATGTGCCAGCTTAAAATTACTTTAAAAGTGAGGAAAAGGCCAGGTGGAGTAGCACACACTGTAATACCAGCACTTGGATTTTAACCTAAAGTTAGTAAATACTTTGAGAATTTAGTTCAATTTAATTTAATTTAATTTAATTTAATTTTTTTGCAGTACCAAGGATTGAACTCAGGACCTTGTGCTTGTCAAGAGAATTAAGAGTTTAAAGATAAGTCTACACTACACAGCAAGCTCAAGGCTAGCCTGTGCTAGTTAGCAAGATCATGAAAGCACTGTTTCATGAAACTTTTATCTTAGTTATAAGTATGTTGGGCCAGGGAGTTAGCTCAGTGGCTCAAGCACCTGCCTGGCAGGCACAAGGTCCTGAGTTTGATCCCCAGTACAAAACAATAACAACAACAATAAAAATAAATAAATGTCATTTTTGAGGGTCAAGGTCAGAATTTAAGAAAAATGAGGATACAAGCACTATTAAAATATAGAGGGCTGGGGAGATGGCTCAGTGGAATAAGTGCTTCTCTGGCAAGTGCAAGCGCCTGAGTTCAATCCCCAGTTCTGCCAAAAAATAAAGTATAGAAATTCAGAGGGCCAGGGTGATGGCTCAGTAGAATAAGCACTTCCCTGGCAAGTGCAAGGACCTGAGTTCAATCCCCAGTTCCGCAAAAAAAAAAAAAAAAATTCAGAGAAAGTCTTTTACTTGGATTTGCACTTTTCAAAAATAGATGTCACACATGTGTAAAAACTTTTTCAAAGATTATACAACTGTATAAAGTAAAAACGCAAGTCCCCACAGCACTGTCCAAGTTTTTTCCCACTCCCTAAAGCTAAGATCAGCCAGCCAATGGCTAACATAGCAGAAGCTCAGGGTTTAAGTAAAGAAGATCCCAAACATGGTTATCTTTTATAAAGAATCATTTAGTGGATTGACAGCAAAGTTTTGGGTCCCAAAGAGAAAGGCAGAATGCAGCACATGTGAATGTATGGAGGTAGTATCGTTGATCTTAGGAGGCAATACATGAAAGGAGGTGGGTGAAGAGAACTTGTCATGGCCTACTTTATATTCTTACACTGGGCTGTGAAAATAACCCATTTTAGCATAGCTAATAACTATCAAGCAGTTTTATAAATGCCAAATCATGATAATGACTCCTCTGAATAAGCCAGTTATATAATACACTGGAGTAGGACCAGTGGTATATTCTTCACCACAAAGATAACAGAACCACACAGTACTGACCTTTCCTAAACCCACACAGAGTATGTTATAAAAGCAACGGCCTAAAAAAATAGAGAATCATTCCTGTGCCTGCAGAGCTTTTCAACATAGGTAGAAGAGTCAGGAGCCTACCAAAAGACCCCCAGAGCTCCTTGAAACAGTCTTGTATATAGTTCAGGCTGGGCTTAAACTCACAATGATCCTCCTGCCTTCTGAGTTTTGGCATTACCAGTATGTGCCACCACACCTTGCTTACCAAAGGAACTTTCAGAGCAAGAATAAGTGGAATCTACAGAAAGCCATTAGCCTTTTAAAAGAGGAAAAAAGGCACAACATCCTTACATGTTTCTGCACATCTCCCCCAATTTCTTTACTCATCTTCAAGTACTCTGCCACAGGACCTGCAAGCAGCGAGTCAAACGCTCCCACATACGGAGCTGCTCCTGGTGAAGACAGACATATCAGGAAGAACCAGTCACTCACATGAGAACAATGTTTCCTTTTTTTCTCCCCACACCCCTCTTTTTGTTTAACTGCAGTACTGGGGATTGAACCCAGCCAGAACTTTTGAGCTACATCCCCAGCCTTTTTCACTTAACTTGAAACAGGGTCTTGCTAAGTGGCCCAGGCAGGACTTAAACCTGTGATCCTCCTGCCTCACCCTCCCAAAGTGCAGGGATTATCAGTATGCACCACTGCACCTCACTAGAAGGAGTTTCTTAAGTACATTGCAATATGAAAATGGAAGGACAAGATAATACAGCACACACAATAGAGGAATGGAAATTAGGAAACCCAGGCTCTAGTTCTACTACCACCAGTAATAACTAAGTATAGTAAGCCTTTTCCTCTCTGAGCTTAATCTTCTCCACTATAAAATGAAAATAAAATGAACCTCCAAGGTTCTAATGTTCTATATTTCAATCAACCCATAGGCAAAGCCATCGTTTGGAGACAATTTTAGTATCACTTGTCCTTTGACTTCAATTGGAGTCATTCTGTTAAAGAAAGCTGAGGAAATATCACATATGCAGGAAGCTGCTGTGTTAAAATAACTCAACCACAGGCCTTCCTGCACAAGTCACTTCCTCCCTTATCTGTTCATAGCAGCAAGAATTTATAGGAGGATTGTTTAAACTAAATGTTTGAGGAAGTCAGCTCCAAAGGAGAAAACCAACTGTAACATGGAGATGAGAGCTGAGGCACAACATAAATGCTTCATCCTGGGCTGCTCACCCTGTGAAGGATTGACTCCATCCCCGTGCCCCCGGCATGTTTCAGAGGGTCGGGATGCTGCCTCCAGGCGGCCCACTGCCCTCTCCAATCTTTCCACCAGATTTTGCATGTCAGCCATGACGAACCGCCTGCTGAAACAAATCAAAACTTATTTTAATGTTACACTGCACCTGCACTGGAATGAAGACAATGTCAATTCCATGGGACACAATAATTTAATGGTAAGATAGAGAAATAGTCTTAGCAAATTTGCAAAACTATACTGCCCTCATAAGGTTAAGTCTCCTCAAAACTGTAATCCCAGCCCTAGCAAGGCTCAGGCACAAAGATCACTGTGAGTTTGAGGCAAGCCTGGTCTATAATGTGAGCTCAAGGCCAGTCTAAACTGCATAGCAAAATCTTATCTCAAAAAAGACCAAAATAAATAAATAAATAAACCAGAAATGGAAGTTAAATACTCTTTAAAGATAGAAAATTGAGCTCCAGAAACAATGCACAACTTTCCTATAGTCACACAGCTAGTTATTAGAGAAGACATTACTCAGTTTTTCTAGCTCTAAAGGTTCATCACTCCTTGTGACCTATGTATGCAGAATGCTCCAAACAAAGTGAGCAGGATATTCACTCTGCCCTTAATAACTCACTGTCTAACCAGAAAGACTTAAGATACTACTTAAAGTGCCATAAAGTTGCGGATAGAGTGGCATATGGCTTCAGAGAGGGGAAGAATATATTAGCTACAAGGATCAAATAAGGATATCATGGAGAAGCTGCCGAGCCTCGCTTCAAATGAGACTATACGTGATCTTATGAAAATCTGTCAGTGAAATTTCAATTAAAGGCTTGACGTTAAGTTTCATTTCATCAAACCATTAATTATCTTAAGTAACTGAAGCTTAATGAACAACTTCCTTAAAGCTGTCTAAAATGTCCAAAACAATTTTAAGTTCCCTCAAAATGGCAACATACCAGAATATGCAAATTTAACACATTGCCCTCCCTATGAAACACATAAGCAGCTCACAAGACCATATCCCTGTCTACTTTTCTCTGTATACAGGTGTGGCATCTCTGGGCCCAGTCCTTGCCATATATTGTTGTTTACAAATTATGAAAGAAAAGGAAAAATGAGCTTGGGAACCAAATCAACCATTCTATTTCCTGGGCTAGAGAAGTGACAAAACTGCAGGTCTGTGCTCTACTTGGAAATGGAACCAGAAGCAGCCATATAATCTCTCTCATGTCATGACACTCTCAACTGATAGCTGAATTGCTGTCCTGCTCCACTGTGGGTACTGGCCAAGAGACAAACTCACAACCTACACTTCATAAACCCAGGGGGAAAGACAAGAAATTCAATAAACTGCCATAACTATACCTCCAAAATAAACAACACTCAGTTCTATTTTAGTATGTTCTTTTTATACACAACAGACAATACAGGTTAAGACCAGCACTAATAGAAGAGGCCTGCCAATTAGCTCAGTTGTTTAAGTGACTGCAATCAGGATGCTATGGTTCATCCTCTATCCTTACCAAACATGCACTGAAGGCATCCTGAGCCAGCCACCAAACAAAAAAGCCTTCTGAACTTTTGGGGCTAGGGAGATGGCTTGGTAGAATAAAGTGCTTCCCTGGCAAGTGCAAGAGCCTGAGTTCAATCCCCGGTTTCACAAAAAAAAAAAAAAAAAAAAAAAAAAAAAAAGACCAGCACTAACAGAGACACAGTACTACATGAATAGGAATAGGAATACTCACCAATCTTAAAGGTTATTAATAGCTCCAGGGGATTTGGCCCCCTTACCCCATATTTTGCTTGCTTACAAGCTTTCACTACTAAACAAGCTGTATTTCTGTTGCCTGAGTTACGCAGAATGAAAAGCAATAATACTGCTGCCTTTTTGGATTAATCTCATTCTACCCCTAACCAAATATAGAATAGCACCTTTCCTTTGGTAGGGTTAGAGTGAGGTAGAGTAAAGAATGCCCAGAATTGAAGAAGCTAGGGGCCGGGGACAATGGCTCAATAGAATAAGCACTTCCCTGGCAAGCGCAAGGGCCTGAGTTCAATCCCCAGTTCCGCAAAAAAAAAAAAAAAAGAATTGAAGAGACTGAAAACATACCTTTTCTCATTCCCCCAGGTGGTCACATGCACACCCTCCAAAGCCTTTGACTACTATTGTTGCAGTCTAACACCTAGTTCACTTGCTAGTGGTCCCACAACAATCACCCCCAGACTGAATCCTTTCTGGAATTCAGAATCTAAGATCCAGCTTCCATCTAACATCCACCTGGATGTCCTAAAGGGACCTCAAACTGAAATATCTAGAACACCACTCATGACTTACTCTGTTCAGTTTTACTCTACTGCCAAACAGTTTTCTCATTACTGGCTTCATCAGAGTTGTCTTCGAGAAATCAGATAAAGGTGGATTTTAAATAATAGCACTCACTGGCTCTATGGCAATAAGCAGTTATCAAACTTTCTGAGCTTTAGTTTGCTTATCTGTAATGGGGACAACAAAGTAGACTCCAGAATAAGATTTGTTTTTTGGTACTGGTAACTGAATTCAGGACCTCCCCAGGCAGACACTTGTGCAGCTGAGCTACATCCCTGGCCCATAAAATAAGTAAAAAAATCCTTGTAGATTTCTTGGAACAGTGCTGGAAAATTCTATCAATGTTAATTAAATTATCTTCTTTGTCTTCACATCTAATGAGTCATCAAAACCCAGAGACTTGTTCACATCACATCAACACATGTCCCTTCCAATTAAAAAAAAAAAAAAAGTTACACCATCAAAACTTTGCCCAGGGCCAGGGACATAGCTCAGCAGTCTAAGCACCTGCCTGGCAAGCGCAAGGACCCAGGTTCAATACCCAGTACTACATGCCATACAGGGCAACCACCAAAACCAGGCATGGTGACACACACCTGTAATCCCAGCACTGGGGAGTCTGAGACAGGAGGATCACTACAAGTCTAAGCTGTGTAGCAAGACCCTGTACCAAATAAATAAATTTGAAAAAATAATGAAAATAAGTAAAACTTTGCCTAGATTACAATAATTTTCTAACTAGTTTTCCTTAATATCTATAAATACCATTTCTTCATCCATATCATAGCCAGTGATCCATCTCAAACACAAATGAAATTAGAACATTTTTAATTTTATGCCATTTGATATACTTCATAGAACTAAAGGTAAAGTCCAAAGGGTTTCCATATTCTAGCCTTGCTTTGCTTCCATCACTTCCTAGTTTTACCTTTTGCTATATCTTTCCCTCTGGACATTACCATATCCAGGACTCAAAAGCATTTTCAAAAAGAGCCATGTTCTTTCTCACTTCTGATCCTTTATGTGCTATCAGCTCTGCTTGGCTGCTTCCACTCTATGATGTGACCCCTCCCTGGAATTCCTATTGTCCTTTTAGTCTCTGCTAAGGTACAGCTGGCCCAAGAAGCACTTACAGTATGTGCTTCCATAACTCTGTGCATTTATTTCCACCATTAACCGAGTTTAAAATAATTTAATAGTCAACAAGCAGTTAGCCACTCAAAGAATAATGATCAAAGCAATGTGCTTACAACTATTGTCTGATACACAAAATTTTGGGATTTTGGGAAAAGTAAAAACATTAAGATTCTGTAGAGTTAGATTAAAAGCTGTTATTCATCTAGCTGTAAAATAAGGAGGCTACTGCAAAAGATATGGCCAAGGAAAATATTTGGTGTCTAATCAGATACTGAAACTAAATAGCAGGAGAGACAAATCTACCTTCCATTGAATCACTGTTTCTCTGCATTATAAGCAATTCTATAAATCACACTATAAAAACACCAACTGAACAGTCCTTTGAGCATTTTGTTTGTAACAGGTTCTCACTATGTAGTTCAGGCTGGTCTTAAGCTATGTAGCCCAGGATAGCCTCAAACTTATGGCAATCCTCAGAGCTTTCAGCATTCTTTGCAATTAGCTTCATATATAACACCTACACTGATGGAGAACCTGAGACTTCTGAGACAGCCATCTCAGGTATTAAAAAGTTCTTCCTTATATGGAGCCAAGTCTATAACTCCCTGCCACTTGTACCCACTCATTTTGGTTTTGCCCTTGGAGGTCACATAAAACAAGTATGAATTAAACAGAACAAGTACTAACTGTGTAGTACTGATTGAAAACACAGTAGCATTCAGAGAAGGGAGCTGGGGACTTGCAAATATGGGGGACTTACAAAGAATAATGGCATTATAAACAGAAACAGGTTCTATGATGTTCTAGTTAGGGTAAAAGATGAAGTCATTTTGGGTCATGCCATTTTAAAAATGAGGTTTCTAAGTGAAAATGCCCAGTAAGTACTTAGAAATAAAGTCTAGGATATGATCAAAACTGGAGATTTTTGCAAGTTACTGGACAGGATATGAGGTCATAAGAATCAAAATCATGCACAGTGAAAAGAAACTATGATGATTCTCCAGCAATTTCTTTTGTGGTTTGAAATCAAGATGAAAAAAAACAAAACTGGCTATAAGAAGCCTGCCAAAGTGCTTCACTCTCATCTTTCTAACAACCCAACTCAGTTCCTTCACCTATTCAAGGAAATCATTCAGAAGTTAATGAAACCAGGTTACACCTGCAGTTCTTGTCATATCTTAACAGGTAAGGAAGGTGATAGTAAAAATTTCTATCTAAGTAGCTGCTATGCTTAAAAGGTTTTCTACTGTGTCCGCAGTTGTCTAAACTCCAAGCCTTTTGTATATGTAATCCCAACACTGTGGAAGTTGAGGCAGGTGAATAGCCTCAAATTCAGGGTTTAGTTGCAGTGTTGGTTCTTTGCAATAAATATGGAGGTACCTCTGTTTAAACTCAATTCTTTCCACAATTCTAGTCACAAACTGAACTGGAGGAGGACCAAATCAAATTCAATGGTTAGGTTCACTATTAATGAGAAACTTTGTTCGATTGTTAAATTGGTACATTTTAAGTGCACATAATGATCACATTCATTACCAGGAATTTGTACCTGTATATGATATATCTTGATTCCTTTTTTTTATTATTACTTTGGTCAAATTTAATTGTTAGATTTAATGCTGACCTTACGGGGAAATTTGATTCAGTTCTTGGTCAAATCAGTTTGGAATCAGAAATGTGGAAAGAATTACATTTCAAACCAAGGTGCCTCTGCAAATGGGTTTTGCAGTTTGACACCTGGACTCTAAAGGATTTATCATCATTATTTTAAGTCATCACTCAAGTAAAATTGCAAAGTCAGCCTGTAGAGCATAACAGCTCAACTGATCTGTATCAAAATCCTCTTGGCCTTGACTCTAATCCTGTTCTGATATTTTATCACAACAAAGTAAACCTCAATGCAGGAGAATGATCAGCATGAAGAGACATTAAGATATTTACTGAAATGTCAGACCTTTCTCTTTTCCCTTCCTTCTCAGGATATACGTCTTTGCCAGGGACGTAGCTCAGTGGAATAAGTGCTTCCCTGGCAAGCGCAAGGGTCTGAGTTCAATCCCCAGTTCCGCCAAAAAAAAAAGAAAGATGGCTGCTTGCTACAGAATAGGCAGAATACTGTCAAGTTGGCCATTGTCCTCAGGATATACATCTTAGACTTCTAATTATGGAGGAACAGTTAAATGCACCATGGAAAGACTTGGAGAAAACAAAATTTACAGTATTTGTCACGTTAGGGTGACTGGGTATCACATTAGGGTGTACACATGTAATCTCACATAATTTTCTTCCTCCTTTGTTTTCCTTAACATACAGGGCTAGAGATGTAACTCAGTGGTACAGCACTTACTAGCATTAAAGAAGTCCCAAATTCCATACCCAATACCCCACCACATGAATTTTATTTATTTATTTATTTATTTTGCAGAACCGGGGATTGCACTCAGGCCCTTGCACTTGCCAAGGAAGCGCTTATCCCACTGAGCCATCTCCCTGGCCTCACACATGAATTTTTTAAGAAACGTTTAACAGAAGTATCAAAGACCATTTCCACTTGGATGTATTTTCTCAGCTAACATTAAACTATACATTTATTAGTTCTCCGAACAATACAGAAATCTTTATCATTAAGTTCTAACATGTTATAAAGCAAAAGATAAACATGTTAATAGAAGATACTTACATGTTGTCTGTTTAACCTCAAAACCAAAAAGCAGATGCTACTTTGCTCTAGTGAAGATGTCATCTAAATGTAACCTAGCCAGGGAAATGGCTCGCAGAGTAAGTGCTTCCCTGGCAAGCACAAGGGCCTGAGTTCAATCCCTGGTTCCACCCAAAAAAAAAAAAAAAAACACTAAATGTAACCCAAATCAGGGGCCATTGTTCTTTCCTAAGCATTTGGTTTCACTGATGAAACTAATGACAACTAGTGCCTGAGTCACTGCCACCTGACGTTTTGATGAAAAGAGAAAAGCCTATGTTCTAGAGAGGTAAGGAATCCAATCTAATATCACTGTTTGTCTCCTATTCCCTCCTTATACCAGTGCTCTATCTGAAACTACACAAGTAAAATGAGTACTAGTGTATAAACTTAAGTTAGCGTTGGAAACTAGCTGTTTCAAAGGTCTAGACCTAGAACTTTGGCCATGATTTTGAGTCTCCCTTAGTTCAAAGAATTATGAAGACTAACTGCAAGGTTTATTCAGCAAGCCATTTGTACTCGTGTATGCTTTATATTGTCAATGGCACAAGTGCACTAACTGACTTGGGCCTGGATAGTTGCTATAATAGAACAGCACTTTGTATTCTCATAATTAAAGAGAGATTCAGGTATGCCATTTGTCCTTAGCCATGATTCAACTAAAACTAAAGATGTGTAAAGGCTTGTGATAGCTAAGTCTGTAATTAATTTGAATATAGGAGTTTCAATGGCTTCTAGGGGAAAAAAACTGAACAAAAAAAAAAAAAAAAATCTTACCTCAAACAAAAATAGCAAGCTTGTTCACATTTCAAGTATTTTACAGTCAAGTGGAAAATTCTGGCACATGTCTGGTAATAGAAGGCAAACAAAGCTCTACTATAGCAGAGGAGTATTTTTAGACCTTTGTTTTTATTATGTTTATATAATAGTATATCAAGAAATAGTTTCACAGCAAATGTGGTAGTTGCAATAATTTCAAGACAATGAAATAACAAATTTATCAATTAAAACAAATGTGAACACCAACTCTCAAGTACAATTTAAAAATAAACGAGTCCCTGACCACTAAAATCAAGCTAAATTCAGGCAATATGAACATGAACAACACACACACACACACACACACACACACACACGAGGGAAAAGAGAAATCTGCTGACTCACAGAGTCAACTAACACAAAGGTTGTTTCTAGTGTCAACCAGTGGCCCTAGATCACACCTGACATTGGGAAGGTAGGGCAAAGAGGCAAATCCTTTTGAGGACCACCCAGGAATTCCTTGAAGATGTAATAATTTCATGATGCCTCAAAAGAAACAACTGCTTAATTCATTACAGGGTACTGAGTGTTTATCACGTGCCACACGTTTTGCTAAGTAGAGCTATGGATACTGTCCTTAGGGAATCAGGCTGAAGAGGTACGCTATTGTACAGACATAACTATGGCCTTTCTAACATAGCTGCTCCTAACCAAGGCACAGGCCCAGGGGCCCAGGACGCGCTGAGATGGCAATTGAGACAGGGCATGGTGGCACACGCCTGTAATCCCAACTCTTGGGAGGCTGTTTAACAGGCAGATCACTATGAGTCCAATCTAATAGTGAGACCCTGAACACCCTGTAGACCCTTTCCTAAAGTACAAAAACAAAAAAAAAAAATCTGTTTTTAGCAGACATCTAGCAATGTCTAAGGACATTTTTAAGCCAGGGATGGTAGTGTACACATGCATCTCACACAGGAGGCTGAGATAGGAGGCTGAGACAGGAGGCTGAGGCAGGAGGATCACTGTGAGTTCAGGCTAGTCTGGACTACATAGTGAGAGCCTGTCTTTAAAAAAAAAAAAAGACATTTTTGGTTATCAAAACTGAATAAGTAGCTGGGCGTGGTGGCACATGCTTGTAATCCCAGCACTCGGGAGGCTGAGGCAGGAGGATTGTTGTGAGTTCGAGACCAGCCTGAGCTACAAAGTGAGCTTAAGACCAGCCTGAACTGCATAGTGAGACCCTGTCTCAGAAAGACAAAAAAAAAAAAAAAAAAAAAAACCTGAATAAGCACTGCTACCATCCAATGAATAAAGGCTACATATGGTGTTAAACACTTTATAATGCACAGGGCAACTATACAACACAGAAATGTTCACCTCAAAATGTCAATTGTGCAAAAGGTGAGAAATACTGTTCTAATGTAATAAAAATATTTGTGTTTGATATAGTTCGAATAAATGCTAAGAATAAATGCTGATCATGGTGCCAGATGCTGTAATCTCTCTATTTGGGAAGCTCAGGCAGGAGGACTGTCCCAAATTCAAGGCCAGCATGAACTACACAGCAAAGCCCAGTGTCAAAAAATTAAATAGGTACAGTGGCACTTACCTGCAATTCCAACATTTAGGAGGCTGAGGCAGGAGGATGGACATGAGGTCAAGGCCAGCCTACACTAAATAGTCGAGTTCAAGGCCAGTCTGAATTACAATGCAAGACCCTGTCTCAAAAATAAATTACAACATAAAATAACTTAAAGGGCTGGGCATGATTCAAGGCCAGCCTGGGCTACATAGGTAGTGTAACACTAGTCCAAACTACACAACAATCCTTGTCTCAAAAAAAAGAAAACCCACACAAACTAATGAGTAAAATGCTAATCAAAATTAGAAGTCAATGCCAAGCACCTACCTGGCAAGCACAAGGTCCCGAGTTCAATCCCAGGTGCCACAAAAAAATAAAAAATAAAAAAATTAGAAAATCAGTCTGTACCAACAAATGAAAATCAACTAAGAGTCTGAGTGGAGCTGGAGTGTAGATGAATGACAGAGCAACTGCTTTACATGTAACAAAGGCTCAGACCTCAATCCTCAGCACTGGAATAAGGTCTTGAAACAAAAGACAAGGGTCTGATGGTGACAATTTTTGTTGTGGTGGTTGTTTCTATTTTGTTTGACATAGGGTCTCACCATGTTATATAGTCCATGCTGGCCTTGAAAACCCTAGCTCGGCCTCCCAAGGACGTTAACAACCATGCACCACCAAACCAAGCCTGAGTATGGACAATTTTAAGTTGGACAAAAGTGTACAGACTTCAATTCTTTGGGAATATGAAGCCAGTATAACAAAACGAAAATGGCTCATTATAAACAACCTTCAAAACATTAATTATGAGGGCCTGGGGAGATAGCTCAGTAGAATAAGTGCTTGCCTGGCAAGCACAAGGGCCTGAGTTCAATCCCCGGTCACACACACACACACACACACACACACACACTAACATTAATTGTGGTACAGAAAAAAAATAATAGATGGGGCACAGTGATATATCTCAGTGACACAGTGCCTACATGGCAAGTGTGAGGCCCTGAGTTCAATTCCCAGTACCAAAATAATAACAACAATAACAGGTACAGAAGCAAGGTTAGTAGTAAATAAATTGATGATGGCATTTCAAGGAAATAATCATTAAGACTGGGCAAGATCTAATTCAAGTATCTTTTTTTAAAATGTATTTAGTACAGGGTCTACAGGGTCTCACTATGTAATGGGTCTCCCATTTTCAACCTTCCAAGTGCTGGGATTACAGGCACATGCCACCACACCCAGTCTCAACATATCCCAGGGGCAAGGTCCAGCATTCAATGCCAGGATCGAACCCCAGCCCCTGCACTTTGCCCAAGCAGGCACTTTAGTCTGCTGAGCTATCTGGTCTGCCCTTAAGTATCTTTAGATTTCCAATCTCAGCATTAAACTTTAAGCCAAAGGGTTCAAGTTTCAATGATTAAGCAAAATGAATCTTTTGATTCACCATACTTCACAGAAAAACCAAAAGATGACCTACTTCTAGAGAAGTGGGTCTGTCCCTTCCCACTTGACAAAGTGAACTTCTAAAATACAAATCTGATCACATTTTCCTAAACAAAACTCTCCAGAACACCACTACAGTGACTAAAGTAAAAACCAAATGCCCTACAAACAAGTCCTCTGTATTTGACTTCACTTCTCACTTCCTCCAGTTCACCACATACCCAGGAATTCCGGTCAAGCTGATAACTGACTCATGGTGGTACACATGTCTAGATCTCCATAATGCACCTGTCGTTCTCCTTGCCTGAAAATTCTCTTTCCATAGTCACTGCATGGCTAAATAAATTCCAGAAGATTCAGCCTTCCATTCCCAATTAGAATCTTGGAAATCTGACTCAGGTACAGTACTTCCTATGTTCTCATACCTCTGTGTTCACAACAGTGCACATAGTAAGCCATCTGTTTTACTCACATAACGTTAAACTATAAGAACAAGTGCATTTTCATCTCAAAAGACAACAAATGCTTGGTAAATGATGAATGTGCTGAGCTACCCAGGATTTGCACCTAGATATCCCTACAAAGTGTTAAAACTGACATAGTGACTCGGGAGGCTGACGCAGGAGGATTGTTGTGAGTTCGAGACCAGCCTGAGCTACAAAGTGAGTTTAAGGCCAGCCTGAACTGCATAGTGAGACCCTGTCTCAAAAAGACATAAATAAATAAATCTGACATAGTTCTCACACTACCTCCAAAATGTTTGCATCTCCTTTTCATTGAACTTACTCTACTCATCCTTCAAAACTTTTCTGGACCCTTTGTCATACAGTTTCCTAACACCCTCTTCTTTCCTAATATTCATCATATTATTACTTCTTGAACATCTCTGCAAACAATACTAGCTGCATGAGGTCAAGATTTGGTTTGTTTTGTTTTAAAGCTGCATTGGTTGAACCTGGCAAAATGCTGGCACAGAATAAACATAATTTGTTACACACTGAATTTAAACCTGTAGTTAAAGTAGACATCTCCACTTAGAGGATATAAGGTATAAAAAAGCTAAATAAGGCATCTATCTATGGCTACAGATACTTTAGCTATGGGGCCAGACAAAGCTCAGCCATCTCATTTCAGTTCAGGAAGTATCCACCAGCACCAATAAAGCTAGCTTAGTTATTCTAAGTAAGAGCTGCAGACTATTAGTAGGGGAGATAGCTGAATGTAATGCGTGATTTGCTCGCCTCTCTTTTTAAAACTTCCCTGGCATTCTAAACAGGTGAACTGTTTAAAGTAAAAATAAAAAACTGCACGCAGCAGGTGGCCAATTGTCCGGGCCAGAAGACTACCCTTAGCTAGAGAGGTCACAAGGAAATGAACGTTGGAAAGCTCTAAGGCTGATAATCTAAGGAACTGGGATAATAATTCCAATTCTCTTCTCTTCTCGTAAGGCAACCTCTTCTCTGGATATTAATTTACCCATCGGGGCAATGGGAGTGAGGCAGGGTATAGTGAAGACTCCAAGGTCTCGGAGGTTTCTTTCAGTCACGACGCCTTAGAAAACAAGCCTCGCTGCAAAACTGATGCAAGGGCCTCCCCGGGACCTCCTGGCTCAGCTGGTCACCGCTGCCCCACCTCAGGAGACCGCGCCCAGGACTCCAGGTCGGCCTGAGGGCCTCAGCCCCGGCCCCTCATCGGAGCTCACCACACACGTGCAGGTCAGGAAGGCCATCAAAAACACCAGGAGCTGTTGGATTCTCGAAAGGACCCCCATTCCCTACTCAGCCGCGCCCCCTCACCTTAACAGCTCTGCCTTACCTCGCGACAGCGATCAACCGCTCTCCACTTCCGGCAAGAACCGCCCAGCAATCTTCGCGCGACCCACTTCCGGGTCCTCACTGGGCGCGGCTCACTCACCGGAAATGACCGGTGGGTAAGATCGCTAAACTAGACGCGGAATGGGGAGGAAGTCTGGTCCTCCGGTTGGTAACTCCGCCCCTATTTACAACGCCTGGAAGAAAGAATTAGGTTAGCCCAAAAGGCACTGAGGAAAAAAATCCCGCCCCCAAGGCGGGAGCCACCAGAGTGTGTATCTGTCTGTGTGTGGGTGTCTAAGCGTGTGCACAGGCCAGACCACCCTTCGGGCTGTAAGGAACCAACACCGCCCATTAAGGCCAGGGCCAATGAAAGGCTGAATTCATTGGCTAAGCTCCGCCTCCGGGAAGACAGATGAGTGGCTGACCCTGCTGTCAGTTTTGTGTCAATGCCAAAGGCTGTTTTCTGGGCAGTTCAAAAGGGTCTTTGGAAGGGCTGTAATCTCCCGAGGACAAGGTCCCAGGAAGCCGTCAACTTTCTGTGTTGATCGAGGCCAAACCCTGCCTCCCTTTGGACATTCATACCTCTGTTGCCTCGTTTGGAATGTGGGAAGGCAACAGGTCTGGCCAACGTTCCAAGAGGACATGAAGAGTCAGTCTAGGCGTGGGCAGAGCAGCCAGCCACCGCGCTGTGGACCAGCTCTGGGTGCCTGCCCCGCCCGGCTCCCTCAACTCAGGGCTGGGAAGGTGGAGAAAAACTGTGCCCTCGCCCCACTTCCTGTTTGCTCGGTGCGCGCTGTGACCATAGATGGTCAGGTCTAGGGCTGCGTGCAAGCCTCCGCCCCTCAGCTTTGGAGTCCTTCCTCCGGGCGCTCAGGGTGTGGTCCCTGAGGATAAAATCAGAGGGATAGAGGAGGCCCTGCCCCACTCCACCAATGTGTGGTGTTACGACTTCCTCTGCAAGGGCTGGTGTGCCCGGGAGCCGCTAATCCAGTCCTAGCCACGGTTCCACTCGGTGGCTGCAGTCCATGTTGCCTCACGAGTCACTTTCCAACAAGTCATTATCCTCTCACAGTGATTTATTTCCAGAAAGGAAAAAAAAAATGGCGAGTGCCACAGTTCTCGCCCCTTCAACTGTGCATCTTGTGTTCAAGTTGAATGCAGGTGTTATATGCAAGAGTCAGTCATTCAGCAAATACAGTTCTTACTGTAATAGCTACAATTTACTGTGTATTGACTTTCATTTAATAGCAGCTCTCTACAGTAGGTACCATTACATCCTCAGGTTTTCAAATGAGGAAAGTCACAAAGTAATTGCTGGAACTTGGAAGGGAACACAACTGACTATACCTGGTGAGCTTACTTATCCCCTGTGATACACTATACTGAATTCTTCTGAGATAGTGAATGACTTACTGTAGACACACAAGCTGCCCTAGTCCTGGCTTGAGCTCTGTTCTAGGAACCAGACTTTGGTCAAGTTACTTTGCACAACTTACTGAACCTCTTCCCAGTTTTACGACTCTACGTGTTTAAAAGGAAGATAACAACATGACAAAGTATATTTTAAATATTTACATTTAACAAAAAGTACACACATATATTCTCTCTCTCAACTTTATTTGGACATGACAACAAAATTTAAGTATCTGGAGACTGAGGACTAATGAGTCCCCACCCCTTTTTTTTTTTTTAATGTCTTGGAGATTGAACCCAGGACCTTTATACTGACCTACATACCCAGCCCCATTTTATTTTTTGTTTTGACACAGTGTCTCTATGAATCACTAAACTACCAAGGATAGCATGAAACTTGCAACTCTCCTTCCTTGCCCTTCCAAAGGATCACAGGGGAGTGTTGCATGTGAACTCCTTCAAAATCATTAGTTCAGCCGGGCGTGGTGGCGCATGCCTGTAATCCCAGCACTCGGGAGGCTGAGGCAGGAGGATTGTTGTGAGTTCGAGACCAGCCTGAGCTACAAAGTGAGCTTAAAGCCAGCCTGAACTGCATAGCGAGACCCTGTCTCAAAAAGACAAAAAAAAAAAAAAAAAAAAAAAAAAAAAAAAAAAAAAAAAAAAAAAAAAA
>PVKA01021935.1:0-10282 GCA_004027165.1 Ctenomys sociabilis
TTTTTCTGTTTTAGAGGTGCTGAAGTGAGGAGGGAAGCTTTGAAGTGCAGTGGGAATCTTGTCAGAAGGGAGAATAGTGTACTTCCTTGAGATTTCATAGTCCACTAGCACACAGCATTTATAACATCTGTCAATGTTTTCTGGATTTCTTTTTTTGGTCTTTTTGAGACTGGGTCTTGCTATAAAGTTCAGGCTGGCCTTGAGCTCACTTTATAGCCCAGGTTGGTCTCGAACTCGCAACAATCCTCCTGCCTCAACCTCTTGAGTGCTGGAATTACAGCTGTTGTTTTCTGTATCTTTGAATCTATAATTCAACCCTTTTAAAACTTATGATAAGCATAATTATTTGTGTTGCCTTATTTTTTGATAATTAGATTTACCAGAGATTTGTTTCTTCAGTTGGGTTTTGTTTTCACAAAGAAATAGCTTTGGATGGCTTTATCTGTCCTAGCTAATTCTGTTTCCAAATTAGTTGATTTCTCTAGCTGTATTTATAGCTTTGATTTCCTTTGGGTGAATTTTGGTTATATCTTTGTCATTAAATTGTAGCACATTATCATTATTCTTTATTTAGTAATGAAACATTATTAAATAAAAGTCTCTTATTTACTGATTTTTTTTGGTTTTATTAATTATTGAGACTGCAATGGTAGATTTATCTATTAATCATTGCAGTTCTACTAGTTTTTTATTTGATGAAAAAAGGTAAAAATAACATTTTATAACAAAATAATAGGAGCCTAATAATAATTAATACCATGCATATTATTATCTTTAACATAGTTACTCAGAGTACAAGATATGGCCATAAAAAATCACCAATTGTTATTAGCACAAACCTTTTTCTTTCTTTCTTTTTTTTTGTATTTTAGGGAAGGGTCTACAGGGTGTTGAGGGTCTCACTACTAGATCGGACTCATAGTGATCCGCCTGTTCACAGCCTCCCAAGAGCTGGGACGACAGGTGCTTGCCACCACGCCCAGTCTTAAATGCCATCTCAGTGTGACCCAGGGGTGGGGCCGGCATGGCATAAACCTTCTTTTTCTATGAACTAAGAGACACTCATAGTATAACTAATTTGAATTTTTCTCCCTTTTCCCTTTTTTCCTTTCTTCCCCCCTCCCCGCCCCCTGTCCTACTTTTCAACATTATCTTCCCACTTCACAATATCTAATGTATGTTTCTCACACCAAGGGGGCGGTATGATTTTACATATATCAGCCTGATTTATTTCATTTATGAGTATGGTCTCTAGTTGCATCTGTTTACCTATGAAAGTCTCAAGTTTATCCTTCTTTTATGGCTGAGTAGTACTCCACTGAATAGAAATACAACATCTTGTTTATCCATTTCTTGGTTGATGGACACTTGGGTTACTTCTTGGATTTATGTATTATAAATTGTGCTGCTATATAAAAAAAAAGGGTGCACACATATTGCTGTAGTATGATGTTTTACATTATTCTGGGAAGATACCCAGAAGGAGAGTAACTGGATCAAATGAGACTTCTAATCCTAGTTTTTTGAGAAATCTTCATACTGATTTTCACAAAATGGTTGCACCTATCTACACTCCTACCCACTTCCCCCACATCCCCACCAGCATTTGTTATTGGCTGACTTCTTGATAATAGCCATTCTTTTGGGGGTGAGATAGAATCTCATTGTAATTTTCATTTACATTTCATGACTCATTCCTTTTTTTTTTTTTATGTGTTTGGTACAGGGTCTCACTATGCAGCTCAGACTCATAGTGATTTGCCTGTTTTTAGACTCCCCAGTGTTGGGATTATGGGTGTGTGCTACCACGCCCAGACTCAGAATTTGCATCTCTTGAAGGATCAGTGATACTGAATATTTCTTCATATATTTATTTGATGTTTGTTTTCTTCATCTGAGAAGTATGTATTCATTTCAGATGCACATTTTTTGATTGGGTTTTTGAGTTTTGGGTGTCTAATTTTTCTCAATTGTTTATATGTTTTAGATAGGAGCCCTTTGTCTGAAGAACTACTATATAAATTTTTTTTTGCACTGTTTTCTTTTCACTCTGTTGGTGATCTCTTTGCTGTGCAAAAACTTTTAATAAAGCAGGGCGTGGTGGCGCATGCCTGTAATCCCAGCACTCAGGAGGCCGAGGCAGGAGGATCGTCGTGAGTTCGAGACCAGCCTGAGCTACAAAGTGAGTTTAAGGCCAGCCTGAACTGCATAGTGAGACCCTGTCTCAAAAAGACAAAAAAAAAAAAAAAAAAAAAAAAAAAAAAAAAAAAACCCTTTTTAATAAGATGAGGTCCCAGGTGTTGAATCTTGGTCATATTTCCCCGCTGATCTGGGTTTTGTTCATGCGGTCTCCGCCTGCAGATGAATCTTCCTTATTTCTACCTATCTTTTTTTTTTTTTTTGCTTCTCTTTTTAATATTTACACATTTGATCCATTTTGATTCTAGTTTCATGTGTTCTGATAGACATGGGTCTAATTTTAGGCTTTGGTATGCAGAAAGCCAGTTTTTCTAGCAAACATGGTATCTTTACACAATAGAGTTCTACTCAACCATAAAGAAAGATAAACTTGAAACACTTCTAGGTGAATGGATGTGATCTGAGACAACACTCTTCAGTAAAGTAAATTAGATCTGCTTGTGTAAACACTGAGTTGCCTCTGTGGTGTGAGAAACTGAAAAGGTAAATAAGGGCCAAACTGAGCAGCAGCTACTGTGAAATGGGAAAAATTATTCAAAAGGAAAGAGGAACCAGGGTGAAGGAAGGAAGGGAAAGGGAAAAAACCCAAGATATTTATAGTATTGGTTTCTCTCAGTTCATTGAAAACACTTGTGCTAATACCATTTGGAGGGTTTCTATGCCCATATTTTGTATTTGAGTAACTACTTTGAAGACAACAATACACAATGTTGTTAACTATTGGTATTCTATTTATTATGAACTTTTATTTTTTTCCCTAAAATAAGAGACCAAAAAGATAGAAAGATAAAAACAGAGAAAACTAATAATTTTTAACTGAAAATCACTTGTGAATACAGTTTATTACTGAAGAAGTGGAAGAGAAGCAAGAAGGTTAGAAAAAATTCACAGTTGTTTATTTTTCCATTTAGTTATTTATTAATTATTATTTTTTGGTGGTACCAGGGCTCATACTCAGGATTTTGCACTTGCCAGGTAAGTACTTATTCCACTGAACTGTCTTCCCAGCCCCAGATGCTTAATTTTAAGTGGAAAAATTGGTAGTTTATGTCTACATAACTTATTTAACTTTCATCTCCTCTGAGTGAATCACTGTGGTCCCATTCAAAAAAATGTATCTCTTTGGGCTAGGGAGATAGCTCAGCAGTCTAAGTGCCTGCCTGGCAAGTGTAAGGCCCAGAGTTTGACCCCCATTACCACATGTTGTGTGGGCATAGCAAGAACCTTTCTCAAATAAATAAATTTTGTAAAAAATGTACCTCTTCTTTTAATGTCTTCCATCCTTTCCCCAAGACTATGAGAGCCACAAGCCCTATACCTCCTCACTTTCTCTGGGCTAACTCCTGTGTTGGAAAATTTAAGAGTTTGGTGCTAGGTAATAACTTCTGCAGATCTTTCAATAGTCAGGACAATTAACTTGGATCTTGGGTAGATTTCCTTCTTTCCCACACCAACCTCTTCGGTTTCACTATATTCAGAAGGTCAAACCACATGGTCAAGCAGGTGGAGTGTTTCTAGAGTCGACCACGCAGCAATGTGCTGTGCATAGCAGTGAGCAGCTGGCTTCGGTATGTAGGCAAAGCTGTCCAAAGTTGGTATGACTCTTGGCCTGTTGATGCATCTCTCTTAACATGATCTCTTATTTTTGACTCTTGGATTAATTTTTCCCCCAGTCTCTGGGGTTGACATTTTTAGGAGTCAATGTTGATGATGCTTACATTTGTCAAGATTAGACAGCCATTCATAACAGCAGTCATTATGCAAGTGGCTAGTCCATCCCTACCCTACAGTTTTTTAAAAAAATATTTTTTTAGTACAGGGTAGACAAGGTCTACAGGGTCTCACTATGTAGATCGGATTCTTAATGATTCTCCTATTTTCAGCCTCCCAAATGCTGGAATTACAGGCGTGCCACCAGGACCAGTCTCAAATGCCTGCGCAGAGAGCCCTGGGGGCAGGGCCAGCACAACACACTGTGCATCGAACCCCAGCCACTGCGCTCTGCCTAAGCAGGAGCTTTAGCCCTCTGAGCTATCTAGCCAGCCCCTACAGCTCTTATTTTTAAATTTTATTTTATTTCTAATTGGAAAAAAAAAATCCATACATATGGTATAGTACATTGTTTCAACACATGTATATATGGTGGAATGATTCAATTAGGTTAATGAGCATGTCCAGCCGCTTATGCACATATCAGTTCTTTGTGATGAGAATATTTAAGACATACTCAACAATTGGGGGATATACAATACACTACTATTGTCTATAGCCGCCATGCCATGCAGCAGATCACCAACACTTCTTTCTTCTAAGTGTAACCTTGCACTCCTCTTCATCAACATATCCCCTTTCTTTCCCAACTGCATCCCCTCCTCCCTCCCACCAGCCTCTCTCACTAACACCTCTGTCAGGTCCCAGATGTGTGGCACAAGAGGAAACAGGTGCCATCTCAATCACGATTCTGCAGGATTAGAAAAATATCTATTTCAGTTCCTCTCTGGTTTCTTGAGTCAGCCTCAGCATACCACTGCTCCCAAGGAAGCCTCAAATTTGCATGGCTAATTTGCATAGCTGTAAGAGCTGTGCAGGGCATAGTGAAACTTAGGATGTTAATTTTTCTACAAACCATTCAAAAAGGTTATCTACCACTTGCCTGGCAAGCGATAGGGCCTGAGTTCAATCCCTGGCTCTAGGGGAAAAAAAAAAAAAAAAAGGTTATCAAACCCCTAAAGTCTTAGAAATATGCTTCTTTTAAAAATGAGCAGGTGCCCGATATCAGGGTGTAAACTGATAATCTCAAAAGTCTCAGCTCATGGGAGGCCCCAGGATTGCCATGTGTTCACGGTCATCCTGGACTGCAGAGCAAGACCTTGTCTCAACAAACAAACAAAATAACCCTAAGGAGTGCTCTCTATAAACCTCCTTAGCAAGTTTCATATTCTCTAATCCACAGTTTAATTGTATGTATCATGTTGCTCAGTCGTGGACAAATTATAAATGTGTTCATTTTGCAGGTGCTGAGATCTCTTGTTATCTGGCTCGTAGAGGACCTGTAAAAGGAGGACTTCAGTCAGCTACCTGGAGAGATAATACCCAGGGAGGGGTAAATGAGGCGCGGGAACATCATGCCAACGCAGAATGATGATAAATCTAGTTTCAAACTGGCTATCAAGGTAAAGGCTTGTTCTTAAAATTGATTGCTTCAGGGCTGGCCAATTAGCTCAGCAGATTAAAGTGCCTGCTTAGGCAGAGCACAGCGGCTGGGTTTCGATCCACAGTGTGCCGTGTTGTGCCGTGTCGATCCTGCCCCCCGGTGCCACGCCCCAGTGCTGCGCCCCCCCCCACCCCCCCCCACTGAGACGGCGATTGGGACTGGGCGTGGAGGCGCCAGCCTGTAATCCCAGCTCGTGGGAGGCTGAACACAAGCAGATCACTACGAGTCCAATCTACATAGTGAGACTCTGTAAACCCTGTACTAAATACAAAAACAAAATAAAAAATTGCTTCACATAAAACCTGTAGCAGCATTATTTTGCTTGTTTAACTGTTGTTGTTATGATTGTCTTTGCTAAATCTTAGGGTTTACCAGGGAAGACACTAGTGATTTTCTTTACATGCATTCGTGTCTTACTCATAGTAGGTGGTAAGTAACAATACTGAACAGTGAAGGGAAGAAAAGGCAGGCTAGCCAAAATTAAAAACAATTTTCAACATGTAAAGAAATAAAGAACAGCTCTACTATACTTATAAAAATTTATTTTCCAAAGCCCTAATACAGGGTTAAGCAGCAAAACTTTGGACTAAATAGCAAAAGTTAAAAAACACAGAAGATGCAGTAAAAACTTGAGGTAATGAATCTGTTAATTACCCTAATTTGATTGTTACACACTACCTATGTATTCAGATATCACCTTGTCACCTATAAATATGTAAAATTATTTTGTCAAAAAAATAAAAATAAAACTATGATAAAAAAGAAAAATGCTTCTTTTCTCATTTCTTTCTTTTCCTTCCTTCTTCTCCTCCCTCCCTAGTTCTCCTTCCATTTGGACCATTTATTCCTATTTCACAATATTTAGTACACATTTTGGCCTTTATTTACACTTTCAGTTTCTCATGCCAGAGAGATAATGCAGTATTTATACATGTAAGTATGATTTCAAGGTCCATTCCTTTAAGCTAGAAATGTTCAAGCTTATTTTTCTTGACAGCAGAGTAGTACTCCATTATCTTAAAAAAATCACATCTTCTTTATTCATTCATTGGTTGCTGGGCATTCGAGTTGTTTCTGAGATTTAGCAATCACAAACTGCTTCTACAGACAGGGTTGTGCATATATCATTGTGGTGTGAGATTTTTAATTATTTTAGGGAGATACCTAGAAGGGGAATAGCTGGGTCAAGTAGGACCTCTAGTCCTAGTTTTCTGAGGAATCTCCACACTGATTTTTTTAAATGTAGTCAGGGGCAATCTGATCTTTTTGAGTTCCTTATATGTTCTAGATATTAATCCTTTTTTTGTTCTGCAGAGCTGGGGATTGAACTCAGGCCCTTGCACTTGCCAAGCAAGCACTTCTTCTACTGGGCTATCTCCCTGTCCCCTTAGTTATTAGTCCTTTGAAGAACAACTGGTAGAAGTTTTTTCCCACTTGGTGGGTTGTCTCTTCACTCTCGGTGACTTCTTTTGCAAAAGCTTTGTGGCTTACATTTTTAATAAGATGAGTCACAAATATTTTTGTAAGTAAGGTGGGAAAAGGGGTTGAAGGGAGGAAAAGGGAATGGGCAAAAAAGAGGAATTTATTTTTTCTTTAAAATTTTTATTTATTTATTGGGTGGCAGGGTCTCACTACAGAGTTCAGACTCATAGTGTTCCTCCTGTCTCAGCCTCCCCAGCACTAGTATTGCAGGTGTGTGCCACAATGCATGCTTCGGTGGCCAGCTCAGCACCTGGGGCCAGTACAGCATGCAGTACTGGGGATTGAACCTGTGTTCTTGCTCTTGCCAGCCAGGCGCTCAGACCACTGAGCTATCTCTCAAGCCTGAGGAACCTAGATATATCATATGTAGATACAAATTTCCTATGATGAATGCGATCACTATTGCTACCTAAATTGTACTGATAAAATTAATTTTAAAAAAAGAACAGAAATTTAAAGTCAAAACACATTAGTGGGCAAAATTATTTTATTAAAAGACATATTTTCATCAGACGAATTTCTTTTTTTTATGTATTTGGTACAGGGTCTTGGTTGGCAGCCGGGACTCTAGTGATTTCAGCCTCCTGAGCTTTGGGATTACAGGTATGCACCACCGCGCTGGGTCTCAGGGGCCTGCTCTTGCCAGGGGCAGGGCTGGCATGGCACGTGGTGCCTGGGATCAAACCCTGGTCCCTGTGCTTACTGAAGCAGGCACTTAGTCCGCTGAGCTATCACACTGGCTCTCATTAGATGATTTTTATTTTTTATTTATTTACTTTTTGCCCACTCAGCCCTCTCTCAGGGTAGGACTGGTGCACTGTTGCTGGGGATTGAACCACAGACCCCTGTGCTTGCCTAAGCTTATCTAAGCAGGTGCTTTAGACCACTGAGCTATCTCACCAGCCCCAATCAGATGGATTTTTAAAAATTCTACTTAATAACATTTTCTTTTGAGACATGTTTTTCTCCATTTCCAGGCTATCCTTGAATTCCTATACACAAGCAATCCTCCTGCCTCAGCCTCCTGAGTATCTTAGACTATGGGTACATGCACTGCACCTTGCTTATACTTAATATCTTATAAATAAATTTTACTTCATGTCTGGCATTCAAAAATTACTACAGTTAAAATATCTGAATCCAGGAACCATCGGAGATGCTGGGATTTTGAAATCTTTATGAAAAACATATTTAAATTATGTCTAAAAGGAACAAAGAAAGGGTGATATTGAAAGTATGACAATGGAAAGGTGTCTTAATGATAGTGATACAGGGAGAAAAACTGATCTTGGGTGGGTGACCTCCAAACGATAAGCTGAACCTCCAAATGACACAGGGAAAAACGATCTCTGGACCTGACCTGTACGAGTTCGTGTTCTCTAAAACCGAAGAATGAATTTTAGGAACAAATGGAGGCTATGAGCAGAATAGATTTATTGAGAGAAAGAAAGCTCCTGTGCAAGAGAGGGACAGGAGGGGGGCCCGAGCGGATAGTTTCCCCGGAAGCTGTCTCTTCTTTTATAGAGGAAAACCATGTGGTGAGGCGGGTCTAAGGTGGTGAAGACATGGAAACTCGCTTAGGTAGACAAGAGGGACAAAACTATGGTCAACCAATGGGATTACAAGCACCATTGCTCAGGTAAAATTGATTAAATCCAGTACCAAATGGGGAAGTGAGTCACGTAGCAAGCAGGACAGGGTCTCTTCTTGTTGGGGGTTGCGCTAGTGACTCATTTAGGTTCTTTCAAGGTGATTGATACCTATTTAGAATATCAATCCCTGATGCCCATCCCTAGGGAAGTATGTAGCTGTGTTTCCTCTTTTTGTCTTGGTCTTGAGGTGTGGCCCTTAGGGAGTGTCTGTCTCTTCCAAGTCACAAAGTCACTTTGTCTGCCATCTTGTCTCCTTGAGGGCTTGGCCCTGTCTGACTGCCTAGAACATTTCTATCTAACTCAGCTGCCTACAACAATAGTATTTAGCAAATCGGTGCATTTACTTTTGTTTTCTTCCCATCTTTCCACAGCAGCTTAAGAACTGAAAATTATGTGCATCAAAACCACATGCTGTGTCCCTTCAATGTGTGCAGTTTTTGTCAATGAAACCTCAGTAAAGCTGTTGGGATGGTGAAAAACCAACACGTGCTCAAGCAAGCGAAGCACCTGGTACAGCACCACACACTCGCTCTGGCTCTGTTGATAGACGATCGACACCCGGACCTAGCCGGCGCTGCTCAGAGCCCATTTTGGTTCTGGTTGTGCAGCTGTAGGTCCGAGAGTCTGCCCAGCAGTGTTGAAAAAGAAATTAATGTAACAGGCCAAGTCCTTCCTGCTGAGCACGAGGCAGGCGTTTTCTGTGAGGCCATCTTGCCATTTGCAATGGGACTGAGCTTGGCTTTCACTTCTTAGTTTCCATTTTAGTTAAAAATTGAGTTTCGGTTTCCTTCTGATTCGTTTATGCAACACCTTGCACCCAAAAGCTTAATCGGCGGTCAGTCCGTCACAGCGGCCAGTCAGTCACAGCGGCAGCAGTTTTTGTCACTTTGCACTGCTGCGTGTAACTGTAAATTTGCTCCATTTACTTGAGTGTCATCAGGCTTAACATCACCATTTAAAATGCACTTTCCGGGCCGGGGAGATGGCTCAGAGGAATAAGCACTTGCCAAGCAAGCACAGGGGCCTGAGTTCAACCCCCAGTTCTACCAAAAAAAACCCCCAAAACGCACTTTCCCTTCAGATTCTGCTGTGGGCCTCACAAAGCTGTTTCCGGAATATGAAACGATCACTTGATGTGTCCTCTGTTGCCACTCAACACCCTCCCATCCTTGGTCCTCCGGACTGAAGATAATTTAGTGTGGCAAATAGGCAGCTTCCCGCATTAGCTATTCAGGGGTAGGCTCCCGGTGAACTCTGTGCACAGAAGACAAAGCATGGTGTGGCAGGAGTGACAACTCCGGCTAGGTAACCTTTTCTCCAAGCACTTCCTGGACTGGCAATGTGCACCTATAGGCCTCTTCTCCCTGGCTCTGGTAAAGCAGTGTCACTGTCACTTCTGCCAGCCATGGGTGTTACCAGAGCAACCACACAGGGGTGTAGACTGATCCCAAGGACCCCCTCCACCGCCAGAATTCTCTGCCTGTGATGCAGAGGGAGTCAGGTATGGGAGTGGCTGTCCTTGTCAAGCCTGAGCCCAGGCCAACCTTTTAAAAATCAAAACATATATTGGGTAAAAGATATCTAGCCAAAACATCTTCTCTATGAAGTTAAAAAGTAGAAGAGAGGGCAAAGAAAGGTCAATTCCAAGTGAAAGTTAAACAGACAAGGCAATACGAAACTTAAAAGTATCATTAAAGCAGAAAAGTTTAATTAGAACAAAAGAAGTTAGTGTCAC
>PVKA01021935.1:10382-37967 GCA_004027165.1 Ctenomys sociabilis
GGAAGGACACCAAGAGCCGAGGCCTTGTGGAAGTTCAGGATTTATTCCAGAGGCTGTGTCGACACAGGGCCACCAGGCAACTAGGCCACAGTGACCCCGAGCCTTTGTTCGCTCAGGATTATATAGTATTTTTGGTGGGCTAAGCAGCAAGCAGAGTGACAGAAGCCAATCGCGTGTGTTAGCTGGGCTTACATTTGAACGGATAGGACCGCTCGTATTGGTCTTTGTAACAATTGGGTGGTGTGGGTCATTAGGGAGATTTGTTCTAGAAAGGGTCTTGCTGTCCCAAGAATTGTTGGTTTTGGTGGGGTTATCTTAAGTACATCTGCAAGCTGGGGGGCACGTAGGGACATCACTGGCTGTGGGGTAGGGCAGTAACCATAGTAACCTTAACAATCTATTGTGATTCAATCACAAGGTCTGGGTGACTCATAGAGTCTGTTTGGTTTGGGCTTCACAGTGTGGGGTCCTAACAACTGAAAGCTACACTTCATAAATTAGATTATGGCCTGCTCACTGAATGACATTATCCAAATATATAAAGCAAAAATGGTTATAAATGTGAGAAAACCTGACAGAACCACAATTGTAACAGAACACTTTTTTTTTTTTTTTGTCTTTTTGAGGCAGGGTCTCACTATGCAGTTCAGGCTGGCCTTAAGCTCATTTTGTAGCTCAGGCTGGTCTCAAACTCACAACAATCCTCCTGCCTCAGCCTCCCGAGTGCTGGGATTACAGGCCTGCGCCACCACGCCCAGCTCTGTAACAGAACACTTTTAAACACTACTATTGTTTATGGCAGAATAAGAATAAAGAAGGTTCATCTCTTTGATGTTATTTAGTAAACATGTCTATGGACAGGAACTGTTCTAGATCCTACAGGTAGACTTGTGGGCAGAACAGGCATGGGTCTTTCTCTGTTAAATAACATCAAATGCCGGGGTATGGTGGCAATGCCTGTCACCCCACCCCTTTGGGAAGCTGAGGCGGGAGGATGGCAAGTTGAAGCCCAGCCTGGTGGGCTGAATGAAACTATTGAAACTGTCTCCAAACATTAAAAAACAGTATAAAAGTGATGCCCTCACAAGAATAATTGTTAGTACAAGAAGGATGTATAGAGAGCTCTGGGAAAGATAGAACTGAAGGACTTCGTCTTGGAATCAAAAAAAGTTAACTTCCTGAAACCAGCTTTAAATGGAGGCTTACAGCCTGAGGTTGAGAAGGAGTTAACCAGATAAAGGTGGGGTAGAAGAGGAAAGAGGATATTTAAATTCCTGGAGATAAAAGAGAACATGGTGTGAATTCACGATATTAAATTTTCCATGGGCCTGGTGTGGAGAGTGAAGAATTGTGGGGTGAAAGTTGAGGGTACAAGTATAAGCAAAAGGGCAGCCAGAAAAGGGCTGGCAAACTGAGTTAGAATCTCCCTAAGGGCAATAGGAGGCCGTGTAAAAGTCTCTCTCATAGGAAAAAACAAAACTAAGTTTGTCCTTTAAAATGATCACTGCATCAGTCACAAGAGAATGAAGGAGACCTTGGCAATGCCATGGAAGGGAGCTGCAAGGCCAAAGCCAGTTCCAGGAGAGAGAATGTTGGCCCAAGGTGATAACAGAGGAGATAGAGAGGTCAGTGGTAGATGATACTTCTAGATGCCCCAGTTCTTCCCATCCATATCAAGAAGAGGAGGTTTCCTCATCTTCTGACCTATGTGTGAGCCCTAAGATTACACTGCACCATGGAATATGGAAGAAGTCTCACACCCCCAACTGGCCTGGTATCTTCTATTTCCTGTCTTCTGGGAGAAATGTGAGCATCCTGAGAACAACATGCTGTGAGAATTGTGAGGCACGTGCAGAGACCCTGGAGAATCATATGCTGCAGGGAGGGAAAGAGAACATGGTGTGCTGGGTGCTGGACACACACTGGGAGTGGAGAGAACATCCTGAAAGTGGGTCCTTACCTCTAGATGTTACAGCCAATGTTGCACAGGTCAGAGGTAAGCTGTTCAGCCAAATGCTTCATGAGCTCCTGACCCGCAGAATGAGAAGCCAACTAACTGGTTTCTAGCCACTCCGTTTTGGCATGAGTTGAGCTGCAGTGATAGGTAAACTAAAGTAAGACTCATAGGGTTTCACTATGTTAGTCAGCTTTCCATTTCTCTAACAAATATCCAGGAAAATTCACATACAAAGAGAAAAGTTCATTTTGGCTCATAGTGTTGGAGGTTGCAGTGTATGATCAACTGGCCCTAATGCTTTTGCATTCTGTTAAAGGGTCCATTATGCAGGGAGCATGTGATGGAACAGAGCTGTTCATTCTGTGGTTAAGAATTGAAAGATAAAGAGGAAGAGACCAGAATTTCACAGTCCTCCTAGAGAGAATGACCCCATGAGCTGAAGTCTTCCACGTAGGCCATTCTGGGACATTTGATCTAAACTATGGCAGTCAGGTTCATGGTTTCTACAGCAGTGTCTTTCCCTCAGACACAAGATGGTAAATTTAGCTGAAGTTTAGTGGTCCATGAAAAATTCTAGTAGGTGTGATACAGGGGAAAAATGAAATTCCTGACCTGAGAGATACTTGGATGAGTTCATGTTCTCTAAAACTGAAGAATGAATGCTAAGAACAAAATGGAGGTTAAGAATAGAATATTTATTGGGAAAGAAAGCTTTTGTCCAAGAGGGGGATAGAAAGGGAACTCTAGTGAGTTACCCAGGAAATTGCCTTTTTCAGGGATTTTATAGAGTAAAACCATGTGATGAGGCAGGTCTAAGATGAAAACTATGAGAACTTGCTATGGTGGGCATGAGGTGGGACAATACTACAGTCAACCAATGAGATTACAAGTAGAATTGATTAAATTGGAATTGAATGGGGAAACAAGTCACATTGCAAGTGGGCATGAATGTAGAACAAGGTCTCTTCCTTTTGGGGTTGGACTAATAACTCTTTTGGGGCTCTTTTAGGGTGATTTATAGCTATTTAAAATGTCAATCCCTAATGCCCATCTTTAGGGAAGTATGTGGCTGCATTTCCTCACTCTTTTGTCTCAAGGTCTGGCCCTCACCCGGGAGTGTCTGCCTCTTCCAAAGTTGCAGTCACTTTGCCTTCCATACTGGCCTTGAGGGCCTGGCCCTGTCTGATTACCTATAATATTTCTATCTAATTTAGCTGCCTACAACAGGTGCATAAGTAGTTGAGGCAGAGGGCAGAGTAAGAGGAGATTAAATCACAAGAGTAACCGCATTTAGGGGAGTTTTTAAGACCACTACAAAGGAGAAGCCAGAAGAGTGTGGCAATTCAGAAAGAAAGAACAGATAAGAGTCTTAAAAGTTAAGGGTGAATAATGTCACTCATAGATGATAAACCCAAGACGAACCCAAGTATCTGTGGGTTAACAATATAAGTATGGCATTAGGAGAGTGCTTGGGAGGAGAAGCCAGATGTAGCCTGGGAGGGGGCCAGAGGGAGCTGAGACATGAAGAAGAAAGTACAGACAAACTTCAAGGTCAGTTTGACTATAGTAAGTAGGAAAAATAGGGCTCTGTTTTAAATAGGATAATGGTAGATTGAGTGACGCTTTTTTAAAAAAAAGAATAAGGGTGCAGTGTTCCACACTGGTACTAGTAGCACCCTGGGAAGGGGAGGCAGGAGAATCACAAGTTTGAGTCCAGCTTGGACAACCTAGGGACTTGACAAGACCATGTCTCAAAATAAAAAATATAAAACAGCACTGAACTATAGCTCAGTCTCCAGTATTGACACACACACACACACACACACACACACACACACACACACACACACACACACAGTTACTTGTGGCCATTTCTTCTGTTACAACTGTTTGGCTGTCTTCTGGCTTCTTCAATTGCTATAAAAGGTGTGAGTGTCTCCAACCTCAGGCCTTTCTTGGGCAGGGATCAGTTTTTTAAAAAATATGTATTTGGTACAGGGTCTCACTGCATAGCTTGGACTTGTAGTGGCTGGCTCAGCGCACCTGGGGGTAGGGTTGACCTGGCAGGTGGTGCTGGAGATTAAAGCCAGTCCCTGCGCATGTCTAAGTAGGCGCTTAGTCCTCTGAGCTATCTCACTGGCCCTGAAAGTAAAAAAAGGATCTTTTTACTTTTTCCTGGTTTTCTCCTTGTGCTTGCCCCTAGATTGTGTACCATGCTTCTGTTGGGTTTACAATCATAAAATATTACGTCTGAATTCCTTTTAATCCTCTTTATTGTTTATTTATGCCATTTGATAAAGTCTTGTTACTGTTGAGAGAAACATTACGTATTCAATCTGCCTTGTTTAATTGGAATACTTTGCTCGGGGAATATTAATAGCACCAATTATTTGGCCAGAAAGAAAATGATCATACATTTCCCAAAGCACAAATCTTATAGGCCAGATTGTCTGATGGCAATGGAAGAGGAGAGAAGAAAATAAGGAAACGAGAAGCGTGTTTTTCACCACTCAGGCTTATGAGGACTCAGCTGTGGCCTGAAATAAGATACAGAGATTCTGGTTTGAACAAAGATTTTCTTTTCCTCACAATCATCTGGTACTTGCAGCTGCTAAATGGCAAGTGTCAAATTAGGGGGACAGTTGGTGGCAATAAGATAGCAGGCCTGAGCCAGATGGTCAGTCAGCTGGCTAAATCCATGGTCAGTCAGCTGACCGCACTGGGGACCTAAGTTTGGAAGGCACTTACTCTTCTGGCTGAATGAAATCTCTAGGGCCTTAGGAGGATGGAGATCAAGCCTCAGAAAGTATAGGACAAAGGGTGGAAGCAGGGGACAGGGGAAATTTCTTAAGGCACATGGAGAGTTTGCCTGTCTTGAGGGTGGGTGTTGAGAAGCCTGGTTAGAAGTGTCCATAGCAAATGTCATTGGAGAAGCAGGGACAGTGGATAAGTCACTGCACCATTCCTGGGGATCTCTAACAGAGAAGTGCTGTGAAAGTGTACCCAAGTTTTCAACTTTTCCAAACTGGGAAACCAGGAAGAGGCTTCATTTGGTAAGAGCAGGCCCACTCCTAGGACAGAAGGCAAGGTCCAAGGCGGCCTAGCACCTCTAGCCGCCAGGGCTCTGGGCGTTTTGTCCTGGAGCTTGATTACTGACATTGCTGAGCTGTGCTAGGAGCTGTATGAGGGAGGAGAAGACCTGAGTGCACCAAGAAAGTGGGGGTGTATTGCTTAAATGGGAAGCAACCCCTGACACCTCTTGTAAGGAGGGCCCAGCCCCAAGGGGGCGGTGCTTAGAGGTGGGGCTGGAGGGGTGACTGGGTCAGGAAGCGCAATCATCATCTGAGAATTCATCTGTTGATAAGGGTATGATTGCATGGCCTCAAAGGAAGTGGGACCTGGCTGGAGGGTGGAGGTCATCAGGTGTGTGCCCCTATCCTCAGCCCTCTCGTTGGTCTTTCTAACATTGTCTGCCACCTGACTGCCAGCTGCCCTCCGCTATGCCCCTTCCCGTGACGTCTCTGCTGCGGAACCATGGAAACACAGAACCAAAATCCACCTCTGTCCGTTAGGCTATATATGTAAGCACTTGATCACAGCGATGAAAACTGACCAGTGCAGTAGGGGTGTATTTTACCTCTGCATTTCCCCAACCTCTGATAACAAACAAAATAAATAGATATAGATGATCTTGAGCCCATGCAAAGGACCCCAATGCCATTATTTATCAAGAAAATGCATATCAGAGAGTGTTTCATTTCCATCAGGATGATGACAGTGATTATAAGGAAAAGACAGATAGGAGCAAGTGTTAGTGAGACTGTGAAGAAATTACAGCTTTATCTGTTGCTGATAGGGATGTGAAATAGTCAAACTACCTAGGCACAGTTAGACAGTGTCTTGAAATGTTTAGTATGTAATTACTGTGCAGCCAGGGGTAGCAGGCAGGATGATGTTCCCCTACATACTAGTGCCCATCTGAATTCTCAAAACCCACGGACAGGAAAATAGTGGATGTGAGAAATCTGCAGGAGAAATGGGTTTATTTGGGCTACATCTCAGGTGCATTAGTCTAAGGCCAGCTGGTCCTAAGGCAGAAACAGCATGAGGAAGGGCTTGGAGAAGGAAAGCTTCTAATCTCATGGAAGACAGGAAGCAAAGAGAGCAGAGACAGCCAGAGCTAGAGGACGGGGCCAGGAACAAGATCAGACCCCTCCAGGTCGTTTCCTCCATCCAGGCCCCTCCTTCTAACAGCGTATTTGTTTTCCAATTCTTTTTGTGAGTTTAGTGCCCCATGATCTATCACCTTTCAAAAGCCCACACATGCGCCACATGGGGGGTAGTTCTGATCCAAATCATAAATTAGGACATTCATCAATGATCTTAAAATTAGATTATTCTAGATGATCTGAATGGGCTCAGTGTAATTTCAGGGAGTCTCCGAAGGAACAAATGGAGGTGGAAGAATCAGTCAAGATGATGTGACAACACAAACCAAAACCAAAGCCCTATAACTGGATACCTCAGAGGCACAGTACTTGCCTGGCAAGGACAAGGCCCTGAGTTCGGTTCCCGGTACCAAAACAAAAAAGCCAAAGCACTACAGAAGAATTCAGGCTTGAGAAACAGAAAAGGCAGAGAAGACAGCTCCCCTCAAAGCCTCTTGACAGAATGCTGCTCTGGCAACACTCAGTGCTAACCTGTAAGACTCATTTTGACTTTGGAGCTTCAAAAGCATGAGATAACTGTGTTTTTAAAGTTAAGTTTATAGGTATAAATTAAATATATCTAATGATTACATTCATCATAGGGAATCTGAAAGAACCATGATATATCCTGGTTCTTTTCCCCCACCCGATCCTTTCAACTCCCTTTCCCCTCCTTATTTACAAAGCTTTGTTTCCAGTTTTTTTTTTTTTTCGGTTGAGGAAAAACTTTATTGGCTAGAAACCCTTCTGTCAGAGAGGGACAGAAGGGGGTCCCGAGCAGGTTGCCCCTATCTTTCTTTCATTGTTTCTTTCTTTTCCATTCCTTCTTTTTCCCATCCACCCTCTCTAGTTCCCCTTTCCATATGAGCCATTACTTTTTTTTTTGTCTTTTTTTTTTCCCATTAATTTTTATTTTATTGAAATACAAATGTCAATCAGACAGTTTCAAAACACCATAACCATACAGAGTCAATGAAATAATACATTGCAAACTGTTTTCATAATGTTTTGGTATTGTACAAGGTGCATACATGATATTATATTTACAGGTTTTTATATGAGTCATTACTTTTTATTTCACACTATCTATTATGTATTTGGTCCTTATTTACACTTTACATTTCTCACACCAGAGAGACAATGCAGTGTTTTTGCATGTGTGCCCAATTTATTTCACGTAAGTGTGGTCTGAAGTTGCATCCACTCACCTAGAAATATCTCAAGCATATCCTTCTTTATGGCAGAGTACTACTCTGCTGGATATAAACCCCTACATCTTCTTTATCCATTCAGCAGTTGGTAGATATTTGGACTGTTTCCAGGACTTAGCTATTGCAAGTCGTGCTGCCGAACACATGGGTGCACTTGTATTGCTGTGGTACATGAACTTTTTTTTTTAAGAAGATAGTCAAGTAGGAAATAGCTAAATCAAATAGGGCCACTAAGTCCTAGTTTTATGAAGAATCTCTAATTTCCAGAGTGGCGGTACCAGTCTACACTTCCACCAGCAGTGATGGGAGCTCCTTTCTCTTCTCAGCCCTATCAGTCTTTGTTATTGGTTGATTTTTTGATCATAGCCAATCTTTCTGAGATGAGATGGACTCTCAGCATTATTTTAACTTGGATCTCCCAAATGACTAGTGATGATGGACATTTTTTCATATATTTATGTGCCATTTATATTTATTCTTCTATTAAGTGTGTGCTCATCTCATTTGCCTTGGGGGGGCAAAATTATTGCTCTATGAGTTGTAATTTCTTTCTCTGTGCAAACGTTTTTTTTTTTTTAAAAGGCTGAGGCCCTCATTGTTGATTCTTTAAGTATTTCCCACGCGATCAGAGTTTTGTTCATGAAATGGTTGCCTACACACATATGCCTTCAAAAATTCTACTTATTCTCTCTTCCAGAAGATTTAGTGTTTCCGTTTTAATATTTAGATCTTTGATCCATACAATGCAAGTTTGGAGAAAAAGAAAGATTAGCAATTGACTAGGCGTAGAGGAAAGGAAAAGAAATGATTGTAAGCAAGCACAAAGGCTCTTTTCGGGTGCAGAAGTGTTCAAAAATTAGGTTTTGGTGCTAGTTGCATGACTCTGTAGATATGCTACAATCGGTGTTCTTGAGCTGAATTTTGTAATATGCAAACCATAATTCAAGAAGGTACTAATTATGGTTTTTAAAAAACATGTCAAGCATCTTTTCGGTGCTTAAAAGATACATGTTTCCATGTTTTAATTCTGCAAGTGATCTAATAAACAATGTCTTGACCCTTGTCTCATGGAAACCTTGCAGCAAGAATTCCAGAGACCTTCTGCCCCGCCGTGCCCGCCGGACCCCTTCATACCCAGCCCAGGCCCAGCGTGTGTGAGAGACCTTCTGCTCCGCCAAGCGCACTATATCCTCTCCAGCCCCAGCCCAGCCCAGGCCTGGCATGTGTGTGTGTGTGTGTGTGTGTGTGTGTGTGTGTGTGCGTGTGTGTGACCATCCGCACACTCGCAGGCTCCTCTTCCATCAGACAGACCTAGTATGAAACTCTGTAGCTCAAGTCCCTGTGGAGAGGCTAGGGCCAGAACCACCCCACTAATCCAGGAACACAACACCTTGCCAGAGGGGCAAAGCAAGTTTACTTCTATGGGCTGCAGCAGGAAGAAGCTGAGCACAGCAGTCAGACTCAAGCCAGGCACAGCTTGATGAGTTCAAACTTGGTAGATCTGACTTGGTAAGCTGAGACACTTTGCTAGACCCAGATCTAGGAGAGTGTCCACTCGCTTTCTCTCTTGATCTACAGAGGGTGTAACAGGTAACCGGGTGAACTAGTCTGCCTGGAAGACCACAGGTACATCAAGGGGAGGGGATCAGACAGAACTTAGGGAAACTGACTTAAATACAAGTTCCCAGTTTAATAGCTACACAGACATAATGTTTGCTTTTACCAAGAATTCCAACCAATCTGATATCCTTAGATAGCTTAACAGAGTGAGGAGAAGAAGTTCATTAATATTCATTAAATGTTTAGTATTTCAAGGAGGACAGTGCTAAGGCAAGAAAGAGGAAAAACAAAAACACAGATGGGAATTGTGGCAGAGTGAGGTGCGTGGTGTTACTTATCTCATTTCCTGCTTGATGGCAGCATTCATTTAATTTTACATTAACACATTCTTGGAGGCTGAACCAAATCTGACTGGTTTTCAATGTGAAAATAAAATATAAATCTGTTCTTGGAATTATAGCTACTCAGACCTCTATAATCCCAATGTGACAGAAATGTTTATAATGTTCAGTATTTCACACGTTTTTTTCACTTGGTAAATTTCAAAGTACAGAACAATGATCAAGAATTACTATATTTTATGAATGGAAATACCATTTCTTAAAATATAGTGGTAAAATAGGTCTTTTATTTTTAGATAGTATCAATGTATTAGAGGGATGCAAAAATAATAAGAAAGGTGAGTTATTTCATGGAAACCTTCAGGACAAGTCGAGGACTATGACTTGTGATTTCTAGCGGAGTGAAGGCTACATGTGGTTGAGTATTTTTCAGGAAAATAAAACTGGTTCAGATGTGATGGCAGTACTCTGCCTGTACTGGTCACTGTTGGAGGAGGAAACTGGATATTGGGCTCTTGGATTCAGAGGGTTTAGTCCATGGGATGTTGACTCTAAGGCAAGAACACCATGCTAAAAGGCATGGCAGGGAAGGCTTCTGCTTTACTGTGAAGCAGGGTGCAGGACAAGAGCACCAACCAGAGACGTGTCCCCCACGGGCCGGCCGCCAGAGGCCTCCGCGGGGTGCCTCCTCCCCGCCTAACAGTACACTGAACTATGGCTGCCCACGGGTGAGCTGATAGCACCCTCTGAGCATCCCCCCGAGACCATGACACCCTCACGATCTGGTTGCTTTTCCTGGTGTCTCCTAAGGTAGCCACGTTGCCCATTAAGGATGACTGCTGCACTGCCTTTATTTAATTTTTTTATGAGCAGAATAGATTTATTGGGCTGGCAAGATAGCTAAAGCACCTCTCAGGAACCGCAGTTCGAGCCCCAGCACCACATGCCATGCCAGCCCCTCCCCCCAGGGCGGCCTGAGCTGACCTCCCCCCCCCGCAAAAAAAGAATCAGTGATGTGTAGCGAGACACTGTAATAAATAAATGAATTAAAAAAAAAAAGAATAGATTTATTGAGAGAAAGAAAGCTCCTGTCCGAGAGAGGGACAAGAGGGGGCCCGAGTGGGTAGTTCTTCCACAAGCTGTCTCTTCAGGGACTTTTATAGAGGAAAACCATATGGTAAGGCAGGTCTAAGATAGTGAAGACATGGGAATTCGCTTAGGTGGACAAGAGGTGGGACAAAACTGCACTGCCTTTATTTAAAAACTCTAAATAAAGAATCAGATGGAATCCATTGAGAAGTAGTCTGCTTGTTAAAAAATTGTTTATTTATCTGAAGTGTTTATTTTAGTAAATAACAATAATAGATTTTTGTATTCTGTTAAAGAGCAAAAGAATCAACAAAAGCAGGATGGTGTTTTTGTGTGGACGTATGTACATGTGTGCTGATTTGTACTGATCAAAAAGAAAGTAAACAAGGTCTAGCTTTGGCTCAAACCTTTTTTTTTTTTTAATCAGCGTTTGTCATTGATGTGCACTGAGTACCTTCTAGAGAGGGCATAAAAGTTGAGGTAAAAACTTGAGCTAAAAGTTCAAGAGACCTGTACTGTAACACAGTAGAACTCAGTTGTGCCCCAAATTTTCTTATCAAGGAGATTGTAGAGCTACAGAGGAATGTGATCGATGATGTATAGTGTTCCTAAGGAGAGTCACATGGAGAGAAAACTTTCTCTCAGGCTTTCACAAAGAGCAAATTGGTCAAGCAATGGCCATGACTCATCCACATGGCTGACACTGACAAAGGATCTACAAAGTGAGGTACAGGGTTACAGGATAAACCCTGAGGGGACTTGACTGACCTCATCAGATACAAAAGCTACATTTTTTGTTACATAAGTCTTGCTTTATCTTGGTCTTAACCATCCAGCAGAAAAGTATAAAAACAAGGTATATAAAATAAAGCCATAATAATATGCTGAGTTGTAAATGCTCTAGTAACAACTTCTTCAGATAACCCACTACTATTGTGGACTGCTGGACTATGTTGGATTGTTTTGCCAAATTCAAGTACCTATAATAATTGAATGACAATAGTATACCCATCTCTGACAGGACTAAACAAAAAAAGGGGATACAAAGGAAGGACTAGTCTGTGTTTGTATAAATAGTACAGTTAGGATAAATATGCAGTACTTTTACGTAATTCTATGAGAAGAAAGATTTGCACTAATAGTGTTTGGACAGGATATCCTGTCTGCTTCTTGTACTATGGATACACTAGGAAGATAATGTAAAAAGTATTAATTATTGAAACTGTACTATAATTCAGCTTTAAGAAAAGATAGGCGTACAGCTACATTCTCTTAATACATTGAATAGTGCCATCTGCTCTAATAGTGTTTGTAAATAGAATATTATGTCTGCACCTTGTACAACAAAAAACCACGATGAAAACAATATGCAATGTATTAATTATCGAATCTGTTCTACTATTTTGATTTGAAACTGCCTCATTGCTATTTGTTCTTCAATAAAATTATGAAAATTAAAAAAATAAATAAAATAATATATGTGGAAAAAAAAGTTCAAGAGATGGGAAGTTATTATTTGACAATTTTCACACTTCAGCTATGACCCAAGGTGCAGAAATTACAAAATCTGAAACCAAGATATGAAGGCAATTATTTAGGTAGAACAGAAGCAAACTTTCTGACATTTCCTCACATTGGGTGTGAATTGAGCAGTTTTTGTCTTAAGGTTATTTGCTTGTATAAGTTATTTGTGCTCACATTATTCTAAAAGAAATATAAGTAGGCCCCTTATGGGCACGGAATTCCTAATGTAAAACTCTTTGCCAACAGCTGATCCTTTCATGGTTTTTTGTTGGGAATGGGGAGGAAGAGCTGTGTTTGTGGCACAGGTGTTGCATGTCAGGAGGGGGCAGAGGAATCTGTGCAAGCTGTGTAGGCTCGTCAGCAGGAAGCGCAGGCGGTCCCCTTGCTGAATCTTTGTAGCTTGATATCTTTTGGAGAAATGCTGAGAGGGACAGAAGCCACGCCTGTGTCTCAGAATGCTCTAACTGGTGCCATGAATGCCTCCTTCCCAACACAGAGCTGCCTAGAAGTTCAGCCTCATACCTTGATGTCCTTCATGAACAGGCCTAAAATCACAAGGAGGTCTGGGGATTAGTTTCATCTTTGGAGCCAGAGAAAAGCTCAGCGGCAGGAGATCGACTTTGACACCAAGTGTCCTCAACCCAGGTGTTGCTGCTGCTAAGCCAAGTGTTAGTATCTGTGACGGTTAAGTCTCACTGTCAACTTGATTGGTCTGAGAGATGCCTCGCTCACTTCTGGGTGTGTCTGAGTAGGTCATGTTAGTAAGGGAGAAAAACTGCTCTCGGGTGGGTGAACCCCAAACGATATGGGGAACCTCCAAATGACATAGGGAAAAATGATCTCTAGACCTGACCTGCATGAGTTTGTGTTCTCTAAAACCAAAGAATGAATTTTAGGAACAAACAGGTTTATTGAGAGAAAGAAAGCTCCCATCCAAGAGAGGGACAGGAGGAGGGCCGAGTGGGTTGTTCCCCTGGGAAGATGTCTCTTCCAGGAAAACCATGTAGTCAGGTGGGTCTAAGGTGGCAGAAAAGACATGGGAACTCACGTAGGTGGGCATGAGGTGGGACAAAACTGTGGTTAACCAATGAGATTACAAGCACCATTGCTCAAGTAAAATTGATTAAATCCAGTACCAAATGGGGAAACTAGTCATGTAGCAAATGGGCATGAAAATGGGACAGGATCTCTTCCTGTTGGGTGTTGGGCTAGTGACTCAATAGGGCTCTTTCAAGGTGATTGATACCTATTTAGAATATCAATCCCTGATGCCCATCCCTAGGGAAGTATGTAGCTGTGTTTCTTCTTTTTGTCTTGGTCTTGAGATGTGGCCCATATGGGAGTGTCTGTCTCTTCCAAGTTGCAAAGTCACCTTGTCTTCCACCTTGTCTCCTTGAGGGTCTGGCCCTGTCTGACTGCCTAGAATATTTCTATCTAACTCAGCTGCCTACAGCAATGCCAGTGTGGCCCTGGGGGCCTGTATCTCATCACTGGCCCTTTCCTCACTAGGACTCTTCCCTTGTGCTCTGCCTCTTGATTACCACAAAGTTAGTATCTGAGATTCCCCATAGCTTCCTGCCCTGATGTTCTGCCATAGAAGCAACTCGACGGAAGTCTGCATGTGTCCCAGGTTATGCTCTCTGAGCCAGGCAGAGAAAGATGTTGGTAGGAAGGCCCTGGGATTTCAGTGAAAATGAAGAAAACCAGGACTTCGGTCCTGCATGGAGAAGCTTAAAAAGCCCAGAAGAGCCTAAATAAGAAGTCCATGGACCAAGTAGAGGATGGGAAGTAGAAGCAAAGCCCAGAGTCAGAGATAAGACAGGAGCCAGCAAGTTTCGGAGGATTATCTGAAGAAAACATGGAAGGAAGGCACATTTTATAAGAGAACTACAACCAGCCGGTAGTTCTCTCTTCTGGTAGGAAGAGAGGAGCAGGCCAGACAGCCGGTCTTCTCTGCTGTTCCTCTGCCATATGAGTAGGCCCGCATCTACAGCCTGAGGAGGCCTGCACAATGCTGCCTCTCCTCTTAGCACATCATTCACTGAACCACTTCCAAGAGCCCATCTGGCTCTCTAAGTTGTTTCAGGGCCTGAAGGACAGTGGCTGCTTCTGAACGGATTTCACTAAAGTGTGTTCATTCATGTTGCAGCCTACTCCTCTTTCTGCATTTCCGCACTTTTAATTACAGAAGAAGGGGAAGGAAGCCTCTCTACAAAGTGCTCAGCTTCCCCTCTTATCTATACATAAGAAAGTTTCAAGGTGAGTGTGGAAAGGCAATTTATTGAGAAAGCAGAGGGATAATGAGAGATTTTACTTTAAAATATTGAAAGATAGCCACAGATACGGTTTAGACAAAAAATAATTTCATTTCTTCATTACAATGTCAAAACATGACCATCATAACAAAAGTAAGACTACAAGATTTACATAGTGCAAAATGAGAGGCTCAATGGTAAGGACTACTTGTCTCATACCTTAGAACCTATCACATTTAAGCCAACCATTTATCTTTTTTTTTTTTTTTGTCCTTTATGTTCTCATTTGCAAAGGTTTCAAAACATTATCTTTCTAAGAACTAAACTAATTTCTAGTAGCATAAAACAATAAACTATTATACTTCATGTGGTAAATCAAACAAATCTGACATTAGTTTTATAGACTTCTAAGACAATATCCAAAGGATTTCTTTGTCATTTCTTTTTCTTTTTTTGGTGGAACTGAGTTTTGAACTCAGGCCCTTGTACTTGCCAGGGAAGCACTTATTTCACTGAGCCATCTCTCTGGCCCCATACAAAGGATTTCTGTAGAGAAGGAATTACTCTCTTTATAAATATATTTTTATTAGTGCCTATTAATTTTATAAATTATTAGGTTTCAATGTGCTATTTTCACATATGCATATACCATATCTGGATTATAATATAGCTTTTGTTCTTCTGGCCATATGTATTTGTTTTCCTCTCCCATCTCCTTCCCAAGAAAGCAGTCAGCCCTTTCAGTTTCCTAGGCCTAAGCTTCAAGTTTCTTTTTGTGTGACAAGCCAAAAGTGGAAAGACACAACAGATATTTTTCTTCAGAACTTTGACACCTAGACCAAGTAAGGGGAGCTGGCTCCCTGAGAAATGAGATTCTCTAGCATGTCTTGGTTATATGTTCCACTCTCGGGTGGAGAAGGTGGCATCAGGGAGCTGTGTGTGGCCTGTACTGCTGAGGGGGCAATCCTGAGCCTCAGGAACAGCACCCTGGAGTACAAGCAGTGAGAACCAGGGTTGACACTGTGAAACTGAATGATTACCCTCCATGGCATGCTAGTCCCTGCAGCTTCAGAACTTCTGCAGGGCATTTGTGTGTCTGCATGAGCGTGTTGTGAGTCTTTCTAGTGAGTCTTTTGTAAGACGGCATGGAAATGACAGGATGTCTAAGTATCACCAAGACTGAGTATTCCATTCAGGAAGTGGGTAAGGACTTTGCCCAAATGGGTCTTATGTGTAGATATGAACAAGCCTGACCTTCTTTATGTCTGAATACTGCCCAGTATAACTCATAGCAGTTAACTCTGGTTTTTAAAAATCACCTATGCTCTTCTACCACCATCTCTGTGTCTGGCATTTGTATTTGTGCTATGAGCATATGGACAGAGAACTTTGCTCTCTCTCTCTCTGTGTGTGTGTGTGTGTGTGTGTGTGTGTATTTTTTCCTCTCCTCTGTGTTTGGTAAAACAACAACACCATGGGCTGCATTCCCTGTCGATCATTTCTCTTTGGCTTAATTGCAGCTCAAGCAAACGGCAAGGTGGTGGGCACACCCTTCCTGGGGCTTCTCACTTCCCTGCTGCCCAGGGGATGTTTTCTTCTCATGAAAGTCATTTCTCACCACTGCTGGATGTGAGAGCAAAAGATGGTGCAAGCCCAGGAGGTCCCTGCAGACCCAGACTGCTTTTGCCTCCTGGTCTCTGGTCTCCATTTTAGGCAGGCTGGAAAAACTCTTCTCAAGATTCCTATTTGTAATTTCTTGGGTGTCTCTCTCTCTCTCAGGAAATGGAGCTGGGAGTTACAAACAACTTTACATCAGCTTCCTCTGTGTCCACAAACCCACACCAAAAACCTCAGCATCACTCCTGACTCCTACCATCAGCAGGGACTGCCACTCTGGAAGCCATCTTAAGCCACACTGCATACAATTCACTTTTGTACACAGCAAAAGCAAATCTGTATGTGAGAGGGCACATGGGGGCAGCTTTCTAGTGAGTCTTTTGTTAAGGAAAGTGAAACCACAGAAGTAGAGGTTCAAGGTTGGGATCTGAAAGAATGAGTCTGGGTCTCCGGATCTGGAGAGGGCGACAAAAGCTGAGCTTTAAAACACACTGTAGTTTTCATTCTTATTCAGACACAAGAAAAACTTCTGAAATTTGTTATGTGTTGTCTGAGCATGTATGCACATCTCAGATCAAAGGGTTGATCTCGACAGACTTCATACAGGCCCATGAGCAACAGGGCAGAGTCTTCCAGATCTGAGGTAATCTGGTGGTTTTGCTAGGGGCAGAGTGGCTCAGGTAGTACAAACAGAGGCTGACCCAGGGGTGAGAGGTTGACAGATGGTGAAGTCTGTTCTGTGGGTCAGTGGGCCTGGTCTTCTTCAGGGCTGTTTTTTTTCCTAGAGCAAGAAGGTGTGGGAAAGGGAGACACAGGTGAGAAGAGTCCATTTTCTCCCCTGAACCTTGAGCTCCAGAGAGCTGGTCAGAGGCTGGATTCCCTTGAGGAGCTATTGCAAAGGGTGTTCTGCTTCCCTGAAGGCTGATAGAGGCATATTTCTGATGAGCAAGATTCTAAGTGGGATCAGCATAGGCCTCATTGGTTGGAAACTGGGGGGTGTGTTGCTAGCTTGGCTTTTACATAGAATCAGTTTCCCTTTCCTAGAGAAGGCCTGCTTATGGCAACATTCCCCTCCTTCCTCTGCCTTAGGAGAGGATGTTGAAATGGTGGTATGAGCATGAGGCTTTGGAGTTTCACTTCTTGGGTATAAATTGTCATTCTACCACTTACTGGTTAGGGGATTAGCTGACTTTCCTAAGCCTGTTTTTTCATCTGAAAGATGAAGTAAATGATAGCACATGTCTTGTTATGAGTATCAAATGAGTGAATGAAGATAGTACAATGACCAGTAAAACAAAATAAGTAGATAAAATACGTTAGTTATGATTATTACCCCCACAAAGAGGAGGATATGGCACTGTGCCTTGGGCTGAAACCACCCTGGATTCTGAGTCCTAAGCGAGAAGAAAGGGTCCCAAGGTGGTACAAGCATGCATACAAGAGAGCAAAAGACCTTCCTGTGCCTCCAGGCCAAGTATTACATAATCACGGTGATAGGAATAGCTAGTCCTGACTAAAAGGAGTCAAAAGTTTACTAGAGAAATGCCCCTGGAAACAGTTCAAGGGCAGGGCCAGAACAAAAGAAAAAACATACACACACACACACACACACACACACACACACACACACTAGTGCAGGTGGCCTTAGGGACTTACCAGAGGGAGAAAACTGACAGGCAAAATACCAAGAAAGCCAAGGGTGTGACCCCAAGTTGAGGTTGCTATCCCTCCCCACACCCCATTCCAAGAAATGCAAAAGAGACAGAAGGGGAGGGGAGCTGACTAACTCTGGGGAAAACTGTGACTTAGTGTGTGCATGCACACACACACACACTCACACACACACCATCATTAATTATCCACTCTGGAGTCACTGTTACTACAATATCCACAAGCCCCCTTACTAATTCTAAGCTACCATGAATACGTCACCCCCTTTCCAACCAGTCGCCTACCCCAAAGATAAGGCTCTGTGAAAGAAATAGAAGTTACAAACAGACCACTGGAAGAAATGACATAAACAGGAGGCCTGGTCTATTCCTAAGGGAAACTGAGGAAGCCAACTGGGTTATGGTAAGTTCTGGGTGTGAGAGAGGCTCTCTGACTTCCTGTAAAAAAAGGCCAGGAATGAAAAAGGAGCCATGGGTCCTCCATCTGTCTGGAGTCTCCTACCCCAATTCTTATCAGGGAAGCTATCTATCTTCTCTTTCCCTTTCTCATTTCCTCTTTACAAATAAAGCTTCCTTTCCTTTAATGTTGCCCCTCTCATTCTTTACTGGGACTAACTTATGAGCCAAGTGAGCTGCCCAGCCCAAAGTGGAGCATGGTGTTTGTTCCCCGGATGAAACATTAAAAAGTTGCAAAACATGAAACAGCTTTTCCCACTCTGACCCCTGATTCATATTTATTCCTCCCTTTATGTGTTCATTCATTCATTCATTCATTCATTCATTCATTCATTCATTTATCCACCCAGTGAGTTCTTATTGAGCACCTACTATGTGTGTACCAGGGAATGGCCTAGCAATATGAATGCAGCAGGAACATCCTTCCTTCTTATGCAGTTCCAGGCCCCCGGACAATCACGGCAGTGCTCTCTAATTTACAGGGCCTGCTGGGGAGTCTGGTGGGAATGCTGCCCACTATAATTCGCATTTGAGCCATAAGCAAGGCCACTTAGTCTGAGCTGTTGACCTGGACTAGCACTTAGAATCAGCACAGCCTGGAGTAGGTGTGTTAGCCTTGGTAGGGAAGGCAAGCCAATAACGGGGGCCAAAGGAGAAGTGTCTGCTGCTCTACTGCTCTGTGAAGGAGTAAGCTCAGGCCTGCAGAGGAGTAAGTCCAAGTGTTAGGAAGAGGTTAAGAGGCAGAGTGCAGGGGAGGGGATCTTGAATACATCAGGAGTAAAGAAAGAGTACTGAAGATCCATCATGCTGGGGCTATGAGGAGGCAGGAGGGTTAATGAGGTGACAACAACACTTGCTGTGAAGTATGTCTTGTGACTCTGTGTTGGTGCTAGCTCTCAAACTAACCATTTTACACACACAGCATTTAAGGACTGTCAGGGACGTGCTCTTAAGCATAGAAAAGAAGACAGTGAATCTCCCCATTCTAGGTCCCAGCCAAAGGGTCGGACCAAGCTGTTCCCCATTTCCTGCTCTTCTAAGCAGCTACATCCTACAGCGGTGCTATGAGGAAACGAAGGCAGCGCAACAGCTCGCCTCATGCCAAGAGGGCAGTTGGCAGCTCTGAGCAGATCGTCTATCTATGAGGCCTTTGTACATTCCAGGAATGCGCCTCAGTGGGCATCGCTTTTCAAAAGGACACAAATTCAAGTGCCTCATGGGCCAGGCAGGTACCCTGAGTGGGTGGGCATAAAGCAAAGCTGAGCGACTCTTCAGAGCAAGGAGGAGCCCATGGGGATGGTGGCTGTTGGGAAGATGCTTGTCTTCCCATGCGTGGAACCTGACTGGAAGATCTGATCTCATTCAAAAGAAATCAGAAATCTAGATTACAGTATAAAACACCCAGATTCCCTAATGATGATAAAGAGCATAAAAATAAAACAGGCAGTGCCTCTCTGGGTCTTCAGTTATACAAATCAACAAAACACCTGTAGCTTCCCCTTTGCCAGTCTGTCTGATAATATATGACATTATCCAAATTGAATTCAGAGTTTATGGAGCACCTTTCTGAAGCATGGTAAGTCCTTCCACTGAGGGAGGGACCTTTAGGCACGGCATAAACAGCTCATATCAAAGCTAAAGCAGCATCCCTATGCCCCTCATCTCTGGATGGAGGAAAACACAGGATAGAAAGAGGTGAGAAGGAAAGGGAGGAGGGCAAGACTCAGGAGGTGGGAGGATCGACTCTAGACTCTGAGCTGGACTATGCTGCGAATGCCTCATCTAGTGCTCAGCTCTGCAGGGCAGGCACTTTTCTTGTTTTACAGGTGAGAAACCCTGCCTGAGGTCTCACAACCCTGGAGCCTGTTGAGAGACCCTATTCTCTTCCCAGTGTATCCTGTGTCACTGACTGGGGGGATCTCGGGGCCTGTGGAAGGAGCTGATGCCAACCTTTTCAGGACACTTGCTCAGCACCACAGCACTCATGGGTGCCGTTAGCCCCAGGCAGCTGGGAGCTGGCTGGAGGGAAGGATCTACAGTCCTTGCTGCATCTTGGCTTCACTCAAAAGCGTTGTTCACATCTGTGAAACACTTGCTTTCTCCTCAGCACGGGTCTTGGGAGACAGAAAATACAGGAGCAGTGGAGGTCCTGGTTTCTCCCTTTCAGCCAAATGAGATCTGGGTTCTCCAGAGGGTGGTGAGTCGAGGACCTCAGGTATTGAGGTACCTTGCTGCCCAGTGCAAGATGAAGTGTCCAGATCCACCCCCCTAGACAAATCAGAGAGAGGTTACTTACAAAGCTGAGGGAGGCCCGCTGAGTAGAGTTCTAGTACTTCTCCAGAGGAGACCTCCAGATGGTATGGGCACTCATTTCATCTAATTCAAAATCACACGTCTGAAATAATACTCAGCAAAAAAGAAAAGAACAAAGCACTGTACATTTCAGCATGGATGAACTTAGGAAGCATTACACTAAGTGGAAAATCAAACACAAAAGACCATATATTCAAAAAAGCACATTGGTATAAAATCCAGAATGGATTGATCTAATAGATCAGTGATTTCTTGCAACTGGGGGTAGGAATGGAAATGAACTAAACATGAGTGTAAGAGGGAAGTCTTACTTGGGTAGTGAAAATGTTTTAAAACTGGATGGTGGTGCTGGCTTCACATCGGATAAATTTTCTAAAATCCATTTGGACATGAATGAAATGCATGGTATCCAGGCCAGGCATGGTGGTGCATGCTAACACTGGCAGTAGGGGAGAGGCTGAGACAGGAGGACTACTGTGAGTTGGAGAACACCCTGGGCTAACAAGTAAGCTCAAGGCCAGCTTGAACTGCATAGAAAGACCCTGTTTCACAAAAAAAAAAAAAAAAAGAAGAAGAAGAAAAATGTATGGTATCCAAATTTGTTTCAACACATACAGGCATACTTCTTGGGGCTGGAGGGAAGTTAGAAGCTTAGCAGTTTTTATACAAAACCAAAGAGGAAGTTGCCTCGACCACAAGTAGGCACTGTTTTCTAGATCTGCTACTTTCTCAAGAAAACTGATCACACGGGTGGAACGTTCACAGCCTCAAAGCCACACAGATGGTTTGGGGGTAAGGACGTAGACGGCAACAGAAGGAAGTCGATTCCAGCTCAGGTTGTCCACCGAGGACAGCACCTCTGTGGAAGCCATCCTGCTCTTGGGAAAGAGCTGAAATTGTACTGTTTTTACAATGATGCTCACAAAAGAAGAGATAGGTAAGTTTGGGAACAGGAAAGTGAGGTGCACCCTCGGAGGCAGCAGATAAGGAAGATAAGGGTAAAAGCACAGAGTCCTGGGAAATAACTATCATCAGTGAAATGCCTGCTGAGCACAGTCACAACTGGGCAGAGCTGTCTTCAGGCTGGGAGCTGATGGAACACAGCAATTGTTGAGAAAATATCCTAGAATGGTACAGCATCACCCCGTTCATCCCCAGAGAAACTGCCTTCTGATTTAGTTTACAGCAGGAGATCTGTGGCTTGAAATCCTTGTTCCACCATCGTATTCATTATCTCAGAAGATACTGAGCATCCATGGGCCAACACCAGCAATGAACACAGCAGAAGGGAATGTTTGCCCTGTTGGAATTTCCCTTCTAGGTGGGAGACAGTCAATAAACAAGAGCAATAAACAAGGACAAGCAAAACAAAACAGATGTAAACAATGACAAAATATGTTAGGAGGGGATAGATAAATGCTATGGGGAGAAGAGCAGGTAAGACGAGGTAGGACTGCAGGAGTTGGTGCATATTCTTTAAATGACAGTCAGGGAAGCCTCTGTTGAGATGGTGGTATTTGAACACAGGCTTGGAGGAGGTGAGAGGAACCCTGGGCGGGCTGTGGGGGGATTGGGGGTGGGAGGCAGTAGCCCAGGGAGAAACAAGCAAGGGAGAAGTTTTCCCAGAGCATTCAAGAGACAGCAAAGAGTCCAGAGCAGCTGGAGCAGAGTGAGCCAGGGGAAGGGGATGGGGAACATGACCACGGGGCCCATGAGATGCCCAGATGTGTATTCTGAGGGCAAGCAGCAACCATGCAGACATCAAAGCTGAGTTACTGTGATATGGAAGGACGGCTGGGGGCAAGGGTGGAAGCAAGGCCCTGGTGACATGGACCCTGCCGTAACTCAAGCGAGTGTGGACAAGTCTTGGATCTGAGTGGTGGAAGGAGAGGTCCAAGGTCCAAAAGAAATGCAGATTGTGGGTGATCATAGCCTCCAACTAGCTTACTAGTGCTGTGACCTTAAAACGTTTCTTAGTCTCTCATCTGTGAAGTGATAGTCCACAAACATGCCTCAGGGACTTAAGGAGAGGACTCAGTGAAGTAATGTGGGTAAAATACTTGGCAGGATCTCTAATAGATAAGGGGCTTATTCGCCCACTTCAGTTATTTACTAATGATTTGTGAGCATGTAGGGTGCGCTAAGCCCTGAAGGGGTATTAGCAAATACAAAGATAAATAATACAATCTCTCACCTGTAAGTGCCCTGGGAAAACAAAACCATCCTAGAGTGCAATTGTATTAAGGTGGCGGTGGAATGGAAAATGGGTGACTCTTGCCAGGGAAGTGAGAGAAAAAAGCATTTGAGTAATGAGGAAGAAACAGCTCCAGACAGAAGAGAACAGCAACAAGGGCCTGAAAATGAGTTGGGTCAGAGTTGGGACTCTGGTGAGCAGGATGAGGTGCCCACTCTCAGGGCAGCCAAGAACCGGTCCAGATCCTGTTTTTATTGAAAATATTTATATTTTATTCATTATGGACCTGTTGGCCCTAATTCACATATTTTTGAATTATTTATTTCAATGTTGAAAACAATGTTGAAAAGCATTATTACTAATTTTTTTAGCCATTTCTTGAGGTCTGCACACAATGGCCTGCCTCCCATACTCCGTGGGCTGAAAGGAGTTGCTATCGATGTTGGTGTTACAAAAGCTTGGGATACTGCCTGAAGTGGGTAAGCCTACCATTCTGTAATTGGAAGATTTGGGTGCAAGGTTGGGTTGTTGTAAAAATAGTCTAATGACAAAAATCTCTGTGTCTGCCACTCTTTTTTCCTTTTTAAATCAAAAAGCCAGATAATATTTATGTATCTATTCCGCCAGACCCCTGGAGAGGATCATGTTCACATAGTCTTGGTGACCACGCATACCTTTGTTGTTGCAGATTTATGGAGCTGTGTGCTGGAAACCTACACCACATTCTACTGTGCCATTTGCCGTTGACCTCACTATTTTCTCTCTAAATGGATTGGAGAGAAACATCGTTCTTTTTTTTAAAATTTATTTATTTTTTTAATTGAAGAAAGAAACATCTTTCTTCCTGTCTGGACTCCCAGCAACTTTCATGCAAAACCTTAGGACCTGCGAGATACCCTTTCCTTCTTTCTTCCCTCCCTTTCATTTTTCCTCTCTTTTTCCCTCTGTCCCTCCACCTATTTCTCCCTTCTGCCCTCTTCCCTTTCTTCTTCCTTCCTCCCTTCCTTTCTTCTTTTTTTCCCTTCTTCCTTATTTCTTCTCTCATCCAACAGATACTTCCTGCGTATCTGTATACACATGTAAGACAGACATGGCCCTCCTCCCGTTCAACTCACATCTAGTCAGACAGGCACATGGGGTAATCACAACATAGTTGCTACGATATGGGAGGTACATGATTCTACATAGAAGGGAAAAAGAAAATCTAGATTCTCCTATTCCTTCAAAATATGGGACCAAGGCTCTTTCCTTCTCAGGGTTCTCAATCACACAGTCCAGGAACTCTATTCCTTCTCTTTTTACTTTTGAATGAAGACCTCACTACTTTGGGCCTTAGATGATTATTAATCAGGAAAGGATTCCAGGAGTGTGACATGAAAACAGTGAGTTATAGGAAGAGCTCAGTAGACGACAGTCTAACAAAGTAGAGGCGGCTAAAACCAGCCAGGGGCAGCTTCTGCCCTCCCCACATAGCTGGGGTCATCCTGGGTTCACTCTTAATATTACAGTGTCCCTGATATCCAGTCTACAGGACAGAGTCTATTACACCCGGCTGGAACCTTCACAGCACTTTCCCTTTTCATGCTTCCCGTGCCAACTCTACTTTCCTGTTGTAAGGCTTAGTCTGCCCAGTGTTTGGTTTCCTAGCAATAGCTGGAATCCCACTCTGAGACCAGAGGTCTGTGCTGGACACTGTGTACGTGGAGATTGTTCGTATCGGGCAGAAAGATATGCCCTTAAATTCCTTAATCAGAGCACTCCCATTTCCAACTTGTCCTAACAAGTAGCATTTCTATATCTAGAAAGACTTGGCATGTTTTGTACATTTTTATATCAATAATTACATTTCTGGATATGTCTCACAGGAGTGGTACCTAGCAGGCACTGTGAACACATTCACGAATGACTTGAGCAACAGATCCCCCTCCTCAGCCTTGTCTTTATTATCTCATCTTGGCAGCAGCTCTCTTCCAAAGAAGTTAATAGGACTTCAGCACAAGCATGGGAATTTAGGTCTGGAAACAGGCTTTCTTGTCCACACCCAGATGGGCATGCCTATCAAGACTGGGTAAAAGGCCAAAAATATACTCTCCAGAGGCAAGCTTAAAGTTTCCCAGGAACTTTTGATCTATAATAATCCTCTTCCTTGCTTACATTATTGAGTTCTAGGTGGGGGCTGAGAGTGGGTTGCTTGGAAATCGATGAGGCCTAGAAATACAGGTAGAACTTCTTGATAGTGGAGAGATCTCTGATCTGTTTGCAGTCTCAGGATCCAGGAAGTGACTTGGTGACTTCTTGGCACTGTTCTTTACTGGACCAGTCTTGTGTGTCCAGACACAGCCTCCTGCAGTCGAAGGTTTGAGGAACCATCCAAATACATACAGATGTCAGGGTTCACCCAGGCCATACAGATTCTCTCTTGCTTCCACCAGGAAAACATTCCATTTCTGTGACAACTCAATTAACAGTCCTCTGGGGACACCCAAATGCCAGAGAGGCTCCTCTCATGGAGAAACGTGCAATATTGACTTTTTCTTTCTTTCTTTCTTTCTTTCTTTCTTTCTTTCTTTCTTTCTTTCTTTCTTTCTTTCTTTCTTTTTTTTTTTTTTTTTTTTTTTTTTTTTTTTTTTTTTTTTTTTTTTTTTTTTTTTTTTTTTTTTTTTTTTTTTTTTTTTTTTTTTTTTTTTTTTTTTTTTTTTTTTTTTTTTTTTTTTTTTTTGTCTTTTTGCGACAGGGTCTCACTATGCAGTTCAGGCTGGCCTTAAGCTTACTTTGTAGCTCAGGCTGGTCTCGAACTCACAGTAATCCTCCTACCCCGGCCTCCTGAGTGCTAGGATTACAGGCATGCGCCACCACGCCCAGCTTGATTTTTCTTAATAACCAACTAATGTGAAAAATTTTGTTTCTAAGACATTGACACTGAATGTATCATTTTGTTAAAATAATATCCCATTAAAGTGGTGATCATTAGTGCTGATCACACATTAGAATCCTCTAGGGGGCCTTGGAAAATGCTGATGTCTGGGCCTTACCTCAGGAATGGCGACCTTACTGCCCTGTCCCAGGGCACTCTTAGTTGTAAAAACTTCCCAGGACAGTCCCCTGTGCAGCCAGGGCTGATAAAACTATCGCAAGAAGCCCCCTGCCACCTGACTCCCAGGCCAGGCAGATACCCTAACTCACAAAAGGGAAAAGCAATAGCAACAAAATGGAAGCACCGAATTTAACCAGACAGAGAGAGAGGGAAGGGGAGGAGGAAGGGGGAGGGAGGTAGGGGGAAGGGGAAGGAGAGGGAGAGAAGTCAGACATGCATAGCCAACCACAGCCCTACAGGTCTTCAAAAGAAATGCAGGCACTGTTGAGCTTCAGCTGTCTTCCCAAATAGCCAACTGTTTTGCCCAATTATCCACTCTTTCCACACTGACTCTACACTTTCATCATCTACCAATCTTTCAGTATAACTAGGACTTCTGTGAAGATCCTAGTCTATATTTTTTTTTTTTTTTTTTGGCGGAACCAGGGATTGAACTCAGGCCCTTGTGCTTGCCAGGAAAGTGCTCTTTCTAATGAGCCATCAACCAGGCCCCTTATTCTAGATTATTATACAGCCTATTTCTGCATTTGTAGCACATATTCCATTATATATGGTTCTATCTAATATTTAACAATTCATGGCAAAAGTGAAATAGCCCCCAGAAATAGTCACTGTTGGGAAATGAAGTTTGCTATGTAGTAAGCAGGTGCCTCGTGTCAACCACTCTTCTGAGGAGCAGCTCTTTTCCTTTCACAACCCTAGGAGTAGGTACATTATTATCTGTGTTTACTAAAGGAGAAACTGAGTCAGAGAGAGATTAACCATCTCGATCCGGGTTTCCCAGCTTATAAATGATGGAGTGGGGTACAGCATGTAATATGCAGCTATAAAGTTCTTATCAGGTTGTGTGTACCTCCCAATTATTCTTTCTGTCTCCTGTGTACATATGTAGTTAGTGGACTCCACATGTTCAGGCTCAGGATGAGGCTAACTGGATTTGAGTCCTTGCTCCATCACTTGTTAGTTATGGAGCTTTGTGAAAATTACTTAACCCTTCCAAAGTCAGATTCCCTAGTGTTAAAAATAGAAATGATAGTATAAATACTACCTTTCTTATAGTCTGATATTTAATAAGCACTTTCGTAACTGCTTATTGTTGGTGCATTCATCAGTGAGGTAACCTTGGGTCATATATTTAATCTCCTTGTGTCTATGTCCTGTGTCCAGCTCATAGGGCTGCTGTGAAGACAAGATGAGGGGATGCATGGATCTCACTACGATGTCCAAATCTGAGGGCCTTCTATCTCAACCTCCTCCCAAGTGGTTAGGACTACTGGTGTGTGCTACTGTTCCTGGTTATGGTGGGGGTTTTTTTGTGTGTTTTTTTTTTTTTTTTTTTTTTTTTTCAGAACCAGGGATTGAACTCAGGCCCTTACCCTTGCCAGGGAAGCACTTAATCTATTGAGTTACCTCCCTGCCCCGGTTATGGTGTTTTAAATTAGTCTCATGCTTGTTAAATTGATGGTCCTGGAATTTTATCTACAGTATTTCATAATAGTTAAGAAATTCTAGGCTATCTTCATTTTTTCAGATTTCACAGTCAGTTTTCTTTTTTTTATCACTGGTTTTGTGAATTTGTATCCTTTGTCTCTCTCCACTAGATTTCCTGTGTCAACAATCACTACTACTTTCTTCAGATGCATTAAGAAAAATTACATTGATAAGTCCTGATTTAAATGTGTTCAATCCTGTATTTGCTAAATTTTCTATTTGGCACTTAATATTTTTTTTAAATGTGAAAGATAAAAGATGTAAACAGAGTGAATTTTAGAGAAATATTTCTGAGATGAATATATAGCATGAGATTAATAATGGATTGCATATTGTAAATAAATTATTTACAAACTTAAATGAATGTAACAGTAAATACTGTCCAAAACAAAAATGAAGAAAGAATTTACATATCAGTCATATAATAGTTCACTCTGTGACAAAATCAGAAAACTTATATTCATATAATGAGAATTCTCAAAGTAGAAAGGGGTAGGCAATAAATATTTAAAGATTTAAAATTTCTGAATTTACTTGAAATTATAGTCCCACATTTCCAAGAAAAATGAACATTTTACCCAAGAAATTTGAATAAAATCATACCA
>PVKA01021936.1:0-37867 GCA_004027165.1 Ctenomys sociabilis
TGTACAGATTACTGCCTAATGTTATGTCTGCTTACGGCCATAGAGCTTAAATTATCCATGTTTTTAAAACAAAGAGAACACAAAAACCTCAGGCCTACCTGGGAAAAACATTTAATCTCCAGCCTGGGAACATTCTTATAAAATAAGTCACTTTGACCCAGTCATTCTCAGGAAACAGATAAAACCACAGAGTTAACTAATATTTGCCCTATGGCTTACCCCTCTTAGTTTCTTTAAAAAGTCATATATTCTCAAACCCACCAATTATTTTAAAGGTCAACCTAAACTAACCAAGGCCATTCGCTTCTGTAACCGTGCTTACAAGACCCCTCCTCCCTTTGTCTTCGGGCTTAAAACCCAGCCCACAGTCAGCTCGGGGCTCTCTGTCCCTGCACGTTCAGTGGGCCCCATGCATGCATGGAAAATAAAATCCCCTTGCTTTTACATGAGAGGACGTCTCTTGGAGTCTTTCTTCATGCGGTGGGCTTCTCAGACCTAACAATATTTTAATTAACTTATTGACATGTAAGCATGTTTCCACTTGATTAGAGCTGAATTTTGCTTTTAAGCATTTAAAATAGTCATGATTTTAGGCAATAAAATAAATTTTAGGTAATTTCGAAAACATGTCATCCTGATGATCACCAAAGAACTGATTAAAATCGGGCATGTTTATTAAAATACAGCACGTCAAACCTCTTTATTGCTATGTGAACCAGTTTCACGAGTCAATGCTTAAATAATTTTTTCTTCTTTTAAATTTTTGACCAACTATATCTGTTAATTGAACAAGCAATTTGAAGACAACAATGTACAATATAATATCCATTGTTGAATTTCCATCATCTTGTTTAGTGAAATTATTCAACATTTCTATTTTTTACTATTTTTATTCTCTTTAAAAATAAGCAAATAAATAAAATAAAATCCCTAATTAAAGATATCTGAAGGAAAATGATAAAAAAAAAAATTCAGTAGAAGTCATCTCTTTTTTTTTTTTCAATCTTATGTATTGCTACAGGATCTCATTACACAGCTTGGACTCGTAGTGATCTTCCTGTTTTTAGCCTCCCCAGCACTGGGATCACAGGGGTGTGCCACCGTTCCCATACTTGGTCGTTAACTCTGTGTGCCCCACAGGCTGGACCAGTGCAGCACGTGTGAGTGGGGACTGAGCTCTGGACTCTGAGCTTGCCAAAGCAGGTACTTATTTCTTGGAGCTATCTTGCCAGCCCCAAAAGCCATCTTAACAAAGTCAGAAATACAATTAGAACACCAGAAATCCATTTGGAAGTGTGTATAATGCTGCTTACCCACAGCCACTGAATAAAAGATGGTATGGATCCACATCCATATTTTCCTGGTTCTCCAGTAGGATGCAACCACTAACCACACTACTCTAGATGATGACAGAAATAACTCTAGGGTCATGGACAGAAGCGAGACATGCCAGAGTATAAAACATGACAAATGAATGTTTTGAGAAATGGTTTTGAATCATTCATTGATGAACCAAATAACTAAATCAATTAAATTACTTCAAATAATAATGAACCACTAGGGACACAATTTCTAAATTCAAGAAATGCAAAAATTAGATTCAAACATGTAACAAATTTCTTTTTCTTCAAGAGAAGTTGATCATAAGTAGGAAGGTAGAACATGTTTTGTTTAGACCTGGTTCCTTTGAATTTTTATTTGATGAATTGTTATCAATAGTAAAGATCTAACATATGCGTTTTGCTTCAGTATAGGAAAGGAATTTAAGTTTGGAGGAAGACAGTTAATCTGGATGAAAAGAGAAGAGAATTCCTAAGGCAGAGTGAATATACTTTTGTGAAAGATTAAAAATAATCTTTTAGTAATCTTGTTGGGCTCAAGAGAAAGAAAGAGTATGACACAGAATATTATGCTTTTGTTATATAAATGCCAGGTTCAGAATGTGGAAAGGAGTGTTCACGTGAGTCTGAACGTCTGTCTCCACCTCACTGAAGATCTGAAGTGTTCAAAGCAGAACTCTGTAGTGTCTCATGTTTTATCTTATGGTTGAGAAAACGCCAAGTAATTGGATTAGTCATATAATTAGCTGGTGACGCGAGCACACGTGATGAGCGCCACACATGTGGAAGGCATATAAAAGGCCCATGGCCAGGAGGACTGCCAGACACAAGTCGCCTACACTCCTCCTCTACCAAACAACAACTTCAACAACCAGCACCATGTGTGGCAGCTACTACGGAGGCTACTATGGCGGCCGTGGCTATGGATGCTGTGGCTACAGAGGCCTGGGCTACGGCTATGGAGGCCTGGGCTGTGGCTACGGCTCCTGCTATGGCTCTGGCTTCCGCAACCTGGGCTGTGGCTATGGCTGTGGCTATGGCTATGGCTCCCGCTCTCTGTGTGGCTGTGGCTACGGATACAGCTCTGGCTACGGCTCTGGCTTTGGTTACTACTATTGAAGAGATCATGGAAAATTCTCACCTTGCATCACTGATATCAAGATTCAACAGTTCTTAACCCCACACAGTTCTGAGCCTCATGCATCCTGTGTTTCTGAAGATTTGCCCTCTAGTTTTCTCTACTTTCCGCTGTTTCTTCTCTGGATTTATCTGCTGAAAATGAAAAGAACTTGGAATTCATCTCAAGAACCCCTGTCGGCCTTTTCGTTGGGTTGACATCCTCACAACTTCCACACATTTTTTTTTTTTTTTTTTGTAGGACCTATTCTACTATTTACCTAATAAAAATTTTATTGTCCTAAAACTATCCTAGTTTTCTTTATTTAACCTTCAGTACTTATGTTTTTTGTGGTTTGAATTAAAGAAAATCACTACTTTCTTTAGGTTTTATTCATTTTACTATTTCTACTCTGGTTACATGATGTATGATAGCAAGAAGGCAGTAATCTTTCAAGTCCACAATTTTCTTCCCTATTTTAAGCTTTGCTGTGTGTTCTCCAGTTTTACTTTTAGGAGATACAATAATATTTCACACTTCAGTTAAGAACTGGCTGAAATCAGAGTCTCTATCTGTTTTGAAGTTAAATAGTAGTGTGTATAAAATCCCTTTCAATATACAAATATTTATGCATAATGCCTGCCTTTAATTTTTAATTTGGGTGAAATAGGTAAGAGGTATTTTTGTGTGTTACCATTTCAGTAGATAGAGAATGTCAACATGACCCTAGCTTATTTTCATTTAATTTTCTACACAACTTTTTTTTCCTTTTTCTTTGTCTGTTTGTTTGTTTTGTATTTTTTAGTAAGGGTTTATAGGGCCTATAGCGTTTCACTACATAGATTGGACTCGTAGTGATCTGCCCGTGTTCAGCCTACCAAGAGCTGGGACTACAGGCACACACCACCACACCCAGCCTCTGTCACTATTTCAGCTCTCTGTTCCAGGGACAGGGCTGGCACAACACACAGGGGACTGAACCATGGAACCTCCTCATCTGCCTAAGCAGATGCTTTAATCCACTGAGCTATCTGGCTGGCCCTTACACAGTTTCCTTTGCTTTAAATTTTGTTTTTAATAGGTGAATTCTCCCATAGCACTCATGATGTATTTAACTTTAAAATCAACTGAGGGCAGGCATTTTACATTCCGTGCCTTGAAATACTTCTTTCTTATGATTCTGAGGTTTCTGATTCTAGAAACAATCATTAGCTTTTCCAGTAATTTTTATGACTTCAGTCTCTAAACTAATCCATTAGATTTTTGTGACATGAGATTACTGTATGTCATGCTGAACTTAAATGAATTTAACTGAAATATTCAGCTTTATGTCTTTTATTTTTTAAAATATCTTTTTATTAGTATGTGTCTGGAGTGCATAGTAATTAGATTCACCAGGGGGTTGGCCCAGACACATAACACATCTTAATTCTTTTTTTTTTTTTTTACATTTACTTTAAAGGAATAGCTATGACCTAAATTTTCCTAAAGTCATCAAATTATGAATGCCTCTAACTGAAATTGAAACATACAATTCTTTTGCATTTTGCTTGTTTCTTTCTTTTTATAATAGAAAAAAACACTGCCTTTACACCAATACATTTATTCGATCTAGTAATGTGCATAAAATAATTTCCCAATTACTGTACAAACGTGACAACATAGATCTGACTTAATGTCTTTTGGTGAATTGTGCAGTCTCTTTAGAATTTATATTCTTGCATAAAAATTCTGCAGAATGACAGAACCTACTTTCCAGTATTTCTATGAGATGTAAAAACATTAAGATATGTAAATTTCTTAGTGCAATGCCTGATGCTTACTGAGTATAATATTTTACTGCTACATGCATGGTTTATTTTTTGATTCCTTGCATATGCAGAATAATTTATGGCAAATTGATATGTGTTGTTTATATAATCTGTTCTGGAAACTCTTCATAAATAGTTTATATACAATCTAAATAATAATAATTAGGTAGCATTCATTAATTGTTTATTGTAGGGTTGTTCTTTTGTGAAGTTTTTAATATAACTTCTTAGCCTCCATGTAAGTCCCTGTCTTATATGAAACTTAATCTTCTAAATGTTGTTTTAAAATTGTCTTCACTTTACACAGCTGAGCAGGAGTAAATGAAATAAGTTTCTCACTGTTAGATTTAGCATGCTAAACCGAGTGTTTCATTCTCACTTGTTATTTGCCTCTTTGCTTGTGTAAATTAAATAGTTGTAATAGAGAGCCATGGAATACACTTATACCCACACTCTCAAACAAGGTCCTGCAATGGTGCTGGCAAATCATATTTTTATTATCAGTGGCTGGGAAAAATGGATATTCATTTACAAAAGAATTAATTAAAATCTAGCTTCACACAAATAGTCAAAGTGAGTTAAAAAATATCTTAAGTGTAAGACCCTAGATTCTCAAACTTGTGTAAGAAAACATAATGATGAAAAGGAAAAGAGAACTAGGCTGGGGAAAAGAGGAAAGAAGGAAGGAAAGGGAAATAATGCAGGTTAATTATACTACTAATGTCTCAGTTTATTGAAATGGAAATTTCATGATAATATTGATTAGAGAAATTTTTATGCCCAAATCTTACACCCTGAATAACTATTTTAAAGATGAAAAAATGTGAGGCATTACCTATTGCTATTCCATCATTTTATTATGAAATTTTGTTCTAATTTTTCCATTAATAAACCTCTTGATATTGGATTTGGCAGTGACTTCCTTAGGATGGCTACAAAGCACAAGCAATGGAAGTAAAATCATTTACTAGTGGAACTAGTAAAAAAAAATTCCATATACATGCTATTCTTTATTAATTTCTCACACATGTATAGGTGTTTTAAAACTATTATCTATTCTTCTTTCATGAAACTATTTGGAAATAGTGAATTACATTATTATATTTTTAGTGTAAAATCAAGATAAATACTATTTTTAGTCAAAATACATTTTGATAGAATATTTAATACATGCCTATGAGATACTTGGTGGTGCCTGTTTAAGAATCATGTATTCATCATCCCAGTTTTGCTACCAAGTTCATTTTGCAAGCTTTGAGACTCTCAGAATGAGGTGTTTCTCTCTGCAAGTGTCCATGAACTAATGATCCTGAGAACAGACCATCAGTGACAGACAGTGGAATGTTTCCCCCACACAGTCCCCCACTCAGAAGCAAACATAAATATGTATAAAATCATGCCACCTACTTACAAATGAAGTTGCAATTAATGAAAAATAAAAATTTTCTGAGATTCAATTAATGTAAATAAAGAGGATGAACATTTTGAACATAAAATCTTTAGCTACTTCAGAAATTCAGTTAACCCCATGATCTTTTATTATACTTGATTTATTTTTATTTATTTATTTATTTTTTTGTCTTTTTGAGACAGGGTCTCACTATGCAGTTCAGGCTGGCCTTAGGCTCGCTTTGTAGCTCAGGCTGGTCTTGAACTCACAACAATCTTCCTGCCTCAGCCTCCCGAGTGCTGGGATTACAGGCATGCGCCACCATGCCTGGCTTTATTATACTTGATTTAAAAAATGGATATTAGTGTTAAAAGAAAATAACACACAAAAAAATCCTTGGATAATAGAAATATGCTAAGCATCAGTAAGTAATCCAGGACATCTCAATACAAGCCAGGAATAAGAATTTTCTAAAGCAAATGGGTCATACCACTCATAGCTGCAGTGATCACATCCACAGCCACCACCTAGCTACAGTCCACTTCACAGGATGTTGTTGTCATTGCCATGATGGGCATGCGGAATCAGAAGTGAAAGTTTCCATTGAAGAAAAATTTTGTGCTTTAAATTCTTAGCCTGAGTTGTTACAGGGAAGCTCATAAAAGATTGACTCATTTTTAGACATTAAGAAAAATTCTCAGGAATTCTTTGTAACCAATATTCTAAGGGCATTAACAGTTGAGTAAGGAAGCCTACAAAGAAATCATATGCCTGCAACAACTATAGCATATGCTGACTTGAGAATGTAGTTATCATGAGATTCCTACACAAAATAAAGCCTACTTTGCTTATTAGTATTGGAAGAACTGGGGATTGAAGTCAGGCCCTTGTGCTTGCCAGGGAAGTGCTTATTCCACTGAGCTATTTCCCTGACCCCTGATATTATTACTAGCAGTAGCACTGATTTAAAAAGTCATTTGATCTTTTTTTGGAAAAGATCTATACATAGTGTATAGATAGAGTAAAAAGATTTGTATGTTGGTAAACTGCTCTGTACATCACTTCTATTGGTGCATGTGATTAAAAATTTTTCAAAAACACAGAAGAATAACACAAAAAGTAAGCATTAAGGTAAATTATGTACAGTAGGTGACAATGACGGGTCAGTGTAGGTCCATATGCTGTAATATATGTACCACTTGGGTGAAAAAAAGAACAGCACAAAAGAAAATTAGAACAAAGAAAAAATAAGCATAAAAATACTATTATAGTACTTAAAGCACACATTGACTATAAAAATAAATGTCAAACTTCATAATGAATAGTATGTGAAAAGAAATTACAATTAAAATTTGTGAAAGAGCCTGTTTTTGGCATATTGAATAACAACTGAGAGTACAAATATAACAAAGATGTTTGAATAAAAACTTCAGAGATGTACTTCTCTTAGGCTGGTAGACTACAAAATTTTAATAATTCATCTCTATGTTAATGTTATTACATAGAAGAGCAATCTATCAATGGTCTATATTGAATTTGTTCAAGGTGGTGAGATGACTGAAATATATAAAAGGTGTTTTGAAAAACAATAGTAAATAAAATACATTGGTTAAAGAGGCTAGCTTTGGCCATGAAGCCAATGAATAGAGATAAATGTTTTGATGTGTTCAGGTCAAAATTGGCTTACATTAAATGCCACCTACATGAACAATGTGTACTTGTAGAAGTTAAAATTAACATGCAGTGTACTAACATGCATGAGCATCTTACTGATTATGAGAACTAAATTATTTCAGAGCATACCTGATTGGTCAAAAGGCAAAAGCTTCCTCAATAACTCTAAGGTTTTATCTTGTGGTCAAAAAACAACAAAAGAATTAATGGAGTCATAAAATTAACAAATAGTATGAGCATGTGTTGTGGGTCCCACCCACGCCAGAGTATAAAAGGCCCATGGCAGGAAGGACTGCCAGACTCAAGTCACCGACACTCCTCCTCTACCAAAAGACAACCTCAACAACCAACAGCACCATGTGTGGCAGCTACTACGGAGGCTACTATGGCAGCCGTGGCTACGGATGCTGTGGCTACGGAGGCCTGGGCTATGGCTATGGAGGCCTGGGCTGTGGCTACGGCTCCTGCTATGGCTCTGGCTTCCGCAACCTGGGCTATGGCTATGGCTGTGGCTATGGCTATGGCTCCCGCTCTCTGTGTGGCTGTGGCTATGGATACGGCTCTGGCTATGGCTCTGGCTTTGGCTACTACTATTGAGGACTCCATCAGAGACTCCCAACTTCTGCAGCTGTGACATCAAGATTTGCCAGTTCTGATCCTGCATGCCTGAGCCTCATAGCTGCATGATGGTGATCTTTCAGTGGGAGTCCCTGTGGGCTGCGTGATTGTTTTGAGTCCTCATTGCCTCCTGAAGGAGTCTGAGCAAGTGACATTCTTCTGAGATTTCATAGCTCTGGTCTCCTCAGGGTGATGGCTTTTGAACAACTGCCCTGATAACTTTCATGACGGAATGTGTTGTTTTGTCCAAATAAACTTTAATCTGTAAAGACTTCTGGTCATTCATTTCATATCTAGTCTTACTTTTTAATATTGACTTTCAGAAAATAAAGCAGCTAAGCTTATTTGGAAGATAGTTTTCCCTACTTTCATAGATTGATTTCTTTGCCAATTCAAAGTTCATTTATGTTAGGAATATAAGTCTTTTTCTGTAAGCTTCATTTATTCTACTCTCCTTCTGAGGGAGTGATAGGTACTATGCTACTGTCAATCAAGTAGTATTTGTAACATTGCTTGGTATTTGTCTATAATAATAGAATTAATATAAAATCTAAGAATATATTTTGAAATTGTGGGGTCAGCCAAATAGCTCAGTGGATTAAAGCACCCACTAGTAGGTGCAGGGGCTGGGTGTGCTGGCCCTGCCTCTAGGGTGCACTGAGATGGCAATTAAGACGGGGCATGGTGGTGCATACCTGTAATCCCAGAACTTGGGAGGCTGTATACAGGTGGATCACTATGAGTCTGATCTGGTAGTGAGAACTTGAACACCCTGTAGATCCTTCCATAAAATACAGGAAAAAAATTAAATTGTGGGGAAACCATGGAAAAGACTTATGAGCTCTTAAAAAGTGTTGGAAGGAAAAGATGTTTCAGTGATTTCATGGATATTGACAGTCTGTCATGATACACTTCAGAATTTTGAGGGTAGTCTGCTTACAATTTACATTGAAACGTTATTGTGAGAAACAGGAAGCTGCAGGTCAAATCTTGTGTCCCAGCATGGTCCAAACCTTTAAGCGATTGGTCCTCAGCAGTATTTCTAGGAGTGGTATGAATTCCAGGGATACAACATGAGACTTCAGTCACTAAGACATGCCTTTAAAGGGCATTGTTGGATTTCAGTTTCTACCTTTTCTCTTTCACTTTTTCCTCTGCCATTTGTCCCTGCAACTATATGTCACCATTATAGGATCCAAAAAAGAAAAGGTGCCAGATGGTTGTGAACTGACAGCTCAATCCATTTGTAGAAGAGCAGGCAACCAACAAGAGCAAAAGTACCAAGAGCAAAAGGAAGGACCAGTCCTTTTGCCCTCCCTATCTGTAAGCAGGCTCCTTTCTCTTTCCTCTCGTGCACAGCAGCACTTGCACCATACCCATGCTCTCCATCCACTTGCACAGAATGAGGATATTTACAAAGTGAAGACCCTGATCCCCTGCTGAGTCACTTGGTTAAATGTCTAAACTTCTCAAGTTGACACAACAAACAACATTATAGAGCCCTAAAAGCTTGTCTTCTCCACCCCAGGATGCAGAACTGCTGAGTTATTTAATAAAGGGCCTAGATTTCTCAAGGTGACACAGTGTATCAATCGTAACAACATGTTAAGCCCCTCCATATTGATAATTTTTGCACATGCTGATTGATGTAAGACTTTGATATTGTATTATCTTTTCTCATTACAAATTACTCACAACCCGAGTGCAATTTTTCCAATATTGAAATAGTTATTCACATAATTTTTCACTTATTATCTTATAAGATAAGTTTCTTAATTTCTTTACTTATACTTATTATGAAAATTTTATATTAGAAGTAACTTCCTGATGAACACTATATGGATGATTTTAATTGGCCAATTTGACAATTTTTATATTTGTGTATATAGAATATTTACATGTTATGTAATCATTGGTAAGATGAAATTAAATATATAATTTCATCACTGGTTTATAAAATCTATTTTCTCTGTTGAGACTAGGCTGAATTATTTTGTGTTTAAGTAGTTTTGATATTCAATTTTAACATCAAATGACCTTCAGTCATATCTCTGTATATTTGGAGGGGGATTGAGTTATTGTGATACGGCAAATCAAAATTTCATAATATTCTCAGGGTTTGTATTTTGCTCCATTAGCTAACAGTTATAATGGGGCATAATAGTAGAAACCTGTGATCCTAGCCCTGGGGAGGGTAAGGCAGGATGAATGCTGTGTGCTTGAGGCCAGTGTAGTCTACAAAGTGAGTTTAAGAGAAGCCTGAACTGAATAACAAAACCCTGTTTCAAAAAGACCAAAAATTTTTTAAAAATTGCAAATTTGGAATCATTTTATAATTGTCATTTTTTATTATACTTGTCATAAATATTACAGTAAAATAGCTTTCAATTCCCTCACTCAATAATATTTAGTTTCCAGTACCATGAATTGTTAAGAACTTAAAACAAAAAAATATTGTGTTTCATTTATCCCAATATGTATAATTTTTATAGCTTTGTCTTTATTTCTTAAGCTCCAAGTTAGTTATTAATATAATTTTCCTGTAGCAGGAAGAATTTTGCTTAGAATTTCATTTAGAGAAGTGTTGTAGACACAAATTCTTTTAGTTTTTAATTAATCAGAGAAAAAGTTTATTTTATGATTTTCTTGAGGTTTATTACTGTTAGATGTAGAATTTTGAATTTTTTTAACACTTTAGGTTTTTCAATGTTTTTGGTTTCTATATTTGTATGAGAAATCCATAGCAATGAATTATTTATATGTAATGTGATTTTTACCTCTAGTTCCATTCAATAATTTTCTACTGATTGGATTTACAACCTCTTAACTATATACTTCTGTTATAAATTTGCAAAATATTAAGTTAGTACTTACTTAGATTTCTGCATTGATTTATTGTTGCCTTTAGTTGATAATAAAATGCTATGGTATCTACATATTCTTGAAACTGTATCGATATTTTGAAATCTCATTAAAAACATAAATATTGAATGCCAAAAATCGCTCCAAACTTTCACACACCACAGATTTAGTAAAAACAAATTTTCTGTTTCAAACAATAATATATTACTATATGTGTGTAAAGAATAGGAGCCAAGTAAATTTAAAATTCTGACCCTCTTATTTGGGGCAAGCATAGGAAATGCATCTTTAAGATATGCAAAATTAAAAACAAAAAGAGAAAATCATGTCAACAGTCATATTTTGAAAGTTTTGCAATTGTGCTAATAATGTTTGAAGAATGGTTTATCCCATTATCTTTTACTCTGAGTAACTGATTTTGAGGATAATGATAGCCAATGTACTAACTACAATTATTCTATCATTTTGTTATGAAATCTTGTCTTCCATAAAATAAAAGAAATAATTTTTACTAAACATCATTTTGAATACACTGTTTTTGGGCACATGTTAACCAAATTGATAAATATTGCTTCCCTTAATTGTAAAAACAATTCCTCACTAAATGGGTTTTCATTGCTTCACCAGAGTAGAAAATTAAACCTTAAAAAAATTATTATTTTTAATGTCACAAATCAAGGATAACATGAAGTATATTCTTCATGTTTTTGTCTTAGTAAATTCCTTTCTAAGGAATACATAGATACACATTTTTACAAACGAGAGAGCCGCAACATGTAATTTAAATAGAGTAAAACAATAAATATTAAGATTTAAATGAAGGAGGCTTCTTAAAGAATTCAGATTGAATAAATTTATTGGGAAAATGGAGAAAATATTGCTGAATAAAAATAAAATGACAGTCTGTGCTAAAATCACATCAAAGAGAAATAATGCGGTCATGTACAGGAAAAGTGGATAAATGTTACTTTTTTTCAACTTAAAGTCAATAATGGATACATTTAGGATGTCAGGTCCAGAGGACATGTCTTCAGGAAAACTTTGTGTAGAATCATCACTCATCGAGACATAAAGATCAGAACATATGGAACATATGGGGTTCAAAACTGCTGAACTCCACTGTCACGGGTGTAGCATTTCTGGTGAGTCTCTATGTAGTCGTCAATAGTAGCCAAAGCCAGAGCCATAGCCAGAGCCGTATCCATAGCCACAGCCACACAGAGAGCGGGAGCCATAGCCATAGCCACAGCCATAGCCACAGCCCAGGTTGCGGAAGCCAGAGCCATAGCAGGAGCCATAGCCACAGCCCAGGCCTCCATAGCCGTAGCCCAGGCCTCTGTAGCCATAGCCCAGGCCTCCATAGCCATAGCCCAGGCCTCCGTAGCCACAGCATCCGTAGCCACGGCTGCCATAGTAGCCTCCGTAGTAGCTGCTACACATGGTGTTGGCTATTGGGGTTGTCGTTTGGTAGAGGAAGAGTGTAGTTGACTTGAGTCTGGGAATCCTCCCTGCAGAGTGTGTTTTATATCCCTAGTATGGGTGGAAACACAGCATGTGACAAGGCCAACGGCTAATTTTGTGAATCATCTAATTATTTTGTTGTTTCTCAACCACAAGATATATTCTAAGATTTATAAAAGACACTTGTTCCATTTGAGCCTCCCGTTTATATGTCCCTCATCCAATTTAATGTTTAAATAGAACCATTATGTAATGCTGCTTCAAACAAAGCTTTATACTAAACCCCTATAACGATACTCCACATATCTGAAGAGTGCTGTCTTAGTCAGAAGCTTATTTGTTATGATCTTAGTAGTTTCATTGACTTAAAAACATTCACGTGAGCAACAGTTCTTTTGACTGTGTTTTCTTCTCTTTCAGTGGCAGCTCATTTTCTTGTGGGATTCAATTTATTTTCTGCACTGAAAGCCAATGTGTGTTTCATGGTATGTCTTTCTTCTCTGCGCTGCTGATAATAATCCAACTAGTATTTCCAGAAAATCAAGTTTAAGTGCAAATATGTTAGCCTTGTTTTAAGCTTGTTGGTAGTTTTTAGGTACACACAATGATCTCACTTACCTGAGGTGTTGGTGCCTGTGCACGATATATCTTAGTCTTCTTCGATCCTCAGGTTTTATTTTTATCCCACTCACCTCCCCCACCGTCACTGCTTTTTGCCTCTTTGTTCCGTCCTCTTTTAGTCTGATTTTTATTTAAAGTAGCACACAATGCAATTTTGCCCTGCAATTCAGTGCTTCCACTTGTTTTTCCGCACTGACTGGCCAATGCTATTAAATATTCTAGTAGTAGAATTATCATCTTAGAAAGCTACTTTGTGAGTTTAAGATCACTTTTTTATGTTTACTTATATGTTAGAAATGCATTTGTCAAGATGCTGTGCTTGTCATATTTGTGACTGATGTGCTAGATTCTTTTGCACAGTCTCAGAACTACTACCACTGCGTTTACTTCAATGTGATAATTCCTCCTATTGGAGGCTCAAAAAAGTGGGAATTGAATCATATTTTAGTTGAAAAATGTAGCTACATATTGTAAGTGTGTGAATGTGAGACGACATCAAAGTCTGATTTCCTCTCTTGGTAAGTGTGGCTAATTAGTAAAAGCAGCTTTTAAATAAAATAGAATATTATATGCTAATAACAGCTACAAATATATTTACTTATCTGATGTGTGTTTTTTAATGTTCCTTTTTGCACAAATCTCCATAGTTTGTGTAAAATAGGCACATTGTTATGATAGTTCACCCACCATTACCTCTGGTGTTAGTGTTAAGAAGCATCTTCACTGTATTATTTGCAGATTTCACATACAGAAAATAATTTTGTTCTCAACTTATCTGAGAGATGGTTTAATTAAATGTAACAGAGTAAATCTTCAGTAAACACAAGTATAAATATGATGTTCAGTCGTCATCTCTGTTAAAGTCACAGTCGCTCGATATTAGCATAATGAAATTAGGTCAGTTACAAAATTATAATTAATGTTTTTATCTTATAATCATTAGTTTATATCCTAATATCTCTAATCACAACACTTACTAATTTGCTGTGTTTTCTATAGAATTTAGTCCTTGTCCTCTTCATTAATTCAAGATTTAAATTTATTTCTCTAATCATAATAGCAAGAGCAGTTGCCTGAAGAGAATTTTTGTTATCCCTACTAGAATTTTTTAAATCTATATTCAGATAAGTCTATTTCCTATCAGCTCACAAAGTAAAATATCTTTCATCATCAGTCTTTCCTAGAAAATCTGTCAGTGTTCTCTACTGTTTCAGCACATTTCATGGGAATGTTGATGACAGAGCTTTTATCTCCTCTGTCACATTTGTTGGTGCTGCTTCCCAAGCATCAACAGAGACTTCAAGGATAACCAATGTTCCGGTCTTTCTAAATCTAGCGATCAAGTCTTCATTTATAAAGGCTGTGAGTAGCATAGGGATTTATAAACCTCTCTGTGCACTCCTGAAAGACTTCCTGGAATTCCTTCTGTGTCACCACACATTTTTGGATTAATTCCAATCTTACCAGTTTCTCCTTTTCCATTCTCCTCTCCTGAGATTTTTTTTGCTTCATTACTATGTGTTTTGCCACTTTTATAATTATTAATTATTATCATTATTATATTCTATATATAATATCCCTTTGCTGGATAATACCTCCTCTGAATTAATCTAATATTATATTTCCAAATACAATCCACAGATAGAAGTCTCCAAATGACCACCTAACATCTCTTTCGATGGTTATTTGTTCTGAAGGTTATTAAGAAACCAAATTCACTATTTCTTATACTCTCAACTCTCTGTTTCTTTTTCCTACATCTGAAAGCATCAAGTACACTCAAGAGATACTGAAACTCTTGGAGAAAAATCCTGTGGTCATCCTCCCTTGATTGCCAAGTTATACTAAATACCCATTTAAATAAGAATTTCAGGGCTGGCAAGACTACTCAGTGGACTAAAGTGCCTGGTTAGGCAAGTTTAGGCAAGTGCAGGGCTGCAGTTGGATCCCCACTACCGTATACAACTTCTGGAGACTCAGAGCTGGAGACTGAGTGTAGTGGCTCAGGACTGTAATCCCAGCACTGGGGAAAGAGAAACCAGAAGGATCTCCATGAGCCTGAGCTGTGTAGTGATACCTGCAACAAACAACTACATTAAAAATAAATATAAATAAGTAAATACGAATTTCATAATATTAATATTGAGAATATCTAAAATATCACATTAGAAATGCCCATACTGGTACAACCATTGTGGAGATCAGTGTGGAGACTCCCCAAAAGAGTAGGACTCGAAATCCCATTCAAGCTAGCTATCCCCCTACTGGAAATTTTCAAAGAGGAACTGAAAACATTGTATCATAGTGATATATGTGTACCTATATTTATAGCAGCACAATTTGTGATAGCAAAATCTTGGAAACAGGTTGGACAGGATATTATGTCGGCTTTTAGTGCTATGGTCATCCACTAGGTAAATAATTATTGAATCTTTGATATAATTCAGCTGTATAAAAACCTGTAAATATAATATCATGTATGCACCTTGTACAATACCAAAACGTTATGAAAACAGTTTGAGATGTATTATTTCATCGACTCTGTATGGTTATGGTGTTTTGAAACTGTCTGATTGACATTTGTATTTCAATAAAATAAAAATAAATGGAAAAAAAAATCTTGGAAACAACCAAGATGTCTGTCACATGGGGAATGGTTGAAAAAGATGTCATATTTCTATATAATGGAGTATTACTCAGCTATTAAGAATGATAAGCTTGAAGCATTTATATTGAAGTGGATGCCACTTGAACATATACTCGTAAGTGAAATAAACCAGACACACACGTACAAATATCACATAGTCTCCCTAGTATAAGAAGACAAAAGAAGAAATACAAATAGAAATGTACAACAACAACTGAAAACAATTGAGTCAGATAGGGCAAAGTGAATGGCATGTGCTACAGGATACAAATCAGCTTTTCTTCTGGATGGTTAACAACCTAAGTACACAGATCAAAATTGGAGAAATAGAAGAGCTGCAAGGCCAGCCAACATTTTGGCCCTAGCCTTTCAAGGTCAGCAAAGACTCAGGACATAGGAGAACCTGTACTGAAACATCATGAAACTAAGTTGTGCCCCAAATTTTCTGAACAAGGAGATTATGGAGCCACAGAGGAAAGACATCAAAGTTCTATAGTGTGCCTGGGGAGAGGCTCATGGAGAGAAAACTTTCTCTCAGGCTCTCACAGAGAGCAAGCAAACTGGTCAAGCACTGGCCATGACTCATCCACATGGATGACACAGGCAAAGGATCTACAGAATAAGGTACAGGATTACAAGATAAACCCTGAGGGAACTTCACTGACCTCATCAGAAACAAAAACTACATGTTTTGGTATATTGGTCTTACTCTATCTAGGTCTTAACCATCCAGCAGAATAGTATAAAAATGAGGTATACAATGCAGAGCCATAATAATAAATTGAGTTGTAAATGGCTATGGTCAACAACTTCTTCATATAATTCACTATTGTTGTGGAATGCTGGACTGTGTTGGATTGTGTCATGGAGGCACCTAAATTGGTTGAATGACAATGGAGTGCCCATCTTTTACAGGTGTAGACAAAGGAAGGGGTATAGAAAAGAAGAATCATGATGTGTGTGCATGGTCAGTACAGTTGGGATAGATACACCGTGCTTCTACATAATTTTATGAGAGGCAAGATTTGCACTAATGGTGGTTGGACAGGATATTATGTCAGCTTCTAGTACTATGGACAACCACTGGGAAAATAACAAGGTAGAAAGTATTAATTATTGAATCTTTGATATACTTCAGGTATAAAAAATAGGATACATAAACAGCTACAGTCACTTAATTTACTGATAAGAGACATCTGCTATAACAATGTCTGTAAATATGATATCATGTATGCACCTCGTACGATACCAAAACATGAAAGCAGTTTGCAATGTATTAATTTATCGAATCCATCCTGTTAAGGTGTCTTAAAACTGTCTCATTGATATTTGTACTTCAATAAAATAATAAATTAATAAATTAATTAAAAAAGAATTTGTTGCTCTGAATATCCACTTTACCAGCATGACCTATATTCTTTGCTATGTCTGGCACCCTGAAGTTTCAAATGCACAACATTCATGCTTTGCATTGCCACTGCCTTGACTATACCTACATGTGTCATTAAATTTAGTTTCGTATTATGGTACCCAGGTAACAACAGTTTCAAGCTCTTCAGAAAGTCACCTCTGTTTCCAACGTGCAGTCACTGCCCTTGAGTTACTGCCTCCTAAAACGAGAAGTACACCTGGTCATTTCCTTCTCACAGTGATTTTCCTTGACTAAGCAAATTAAAGTATACTTTAAGTTCATCTTAGTTCAACTTGAGTTATGCATGTGCTGTAGCAGTAGTGTCCTCCTCTCTGCTCCATCCTCAATTTCCACCTAAAAGCCTATAAAATTGATCATGTGTTAAAATTTTGATGCATGCCAATATTAATCAAAAACCAAAGAAATGCATTCAAAATAATTTAAAAATCTTCATTCCAATTCCATTTTGCAAATATTTTAGGCTTAAGAAAAACATAAAGTATACACAAATGTGCATGCATATTTTTCACCCAGTTGCACCAATATTTATATATCTCAGTATCAAAAGTTATCTAAAGTTTACAATTATCCTTTTAGACTATTCCTAGAAAGAGCTACAGATTTAAATATTTTTTCTCCTACTATCTTTTTCCTTTCTTAACTCCCAACTTGGGATCCTGTATGACATTTTGGTTTGGTTATATCACTTGAGTCTCCTCCTAGTTCCAGCTGTTCCATGCCTCCATTGAATGGAAAAGAACTGGCAATTTTAAAGGAATAAATGCATCACATGAAGTGTGTTAACTCAGTTCAGCCTTTTCTTACAACTTGGTTGAGGTTGTACATTGTGGAAAAGACTATAAGAATAGATGCTCCCATCATGTCAACATGATTTCAGTGCATTTTGGAAGGTTTTAGAACACAGATTTCTTAAAAGAATAAGATGTTACTTTTCTATATAATTATATTCTGTGGACTTAAACTTCAGAGACTTACTAAAAAATTAATTTAGACCATGTACAAAATTATAGCTGCCTATATATAGTCTATGGAGCATAAATGTGATCACTGCTTTACAAGAAAATAATAACATATGTTATCATTCCATAACTTACAAATCATCTCTGGCAACTCATGCTTTTTGGGGTGAAATTTCCATTTCTTCTTAATCTGTTGAAATCAACCATTGGTTAGAAAACTATATATTTGAAGATACAAAGGCAAATATTAAAAGGGGAAAAAGTTTTCAAAAGCCAAACTCTGTATCATTTATGTGATTTCATGGTAGCTAAAAGCACAATCTAAACTCAGCATCTGGAATAAATAAGCTACTGAGATAGAATAATTTATTATGAAGCTCATTAATACCATTAGTTATATCATGAAATGCAGCAAAATTGTCTTGGATGTATTGATAGTGAGAAATACGGCTTTCTTCTCAATTCGTTTGGAATGTAAATCCAACTGTCCTATTCTTTTGTCCTAGATATCACTTAATCAGTCTGTACCACAACTCTGATTATAAAATTCTGGAATCTATGCCTGCTGTACACCTGAGCCTTCCACTCCTAACACCTCCAACTTGTACAGTGACTACTGTGGAGGCCCGTGCTATAGATGTGGACACCTGGGCTGTGACCATGGCTGTGACTACAGTGACCATAGGTTATAGCTATACCTGGTACCATCATGTTGCTACGGAAGGTACTTCTGGTTTATTTTTCTTCAGAAACTATGAATTATTCTTTGAAAGTCATTGTTTCATGAAACAATGGTTTTCCCTTCTAATTTGTAAGAATAGCATTGTTGTCTACTGATACAGTGGTGGGTGAGTGAAAAACTGCTATGCATCTTCATGACTATTGCAAAATGCTGGCACATTTCTAACTTAATTTTTATTGAAGATAATGTCTTTACCAAAGCATTAAAGCATTTTTATGTATAGTTTTGTTCAAACCTGTGGTTTATAGAATGTGTTGTTACGAGGATATGATGGCCTATGTTGGTCTAATTAAAAATTTATCTTTTGTATAACATTTATCTTTTGTATCTTTTGAGCGCATTGGTAGGGTAACACTCCTTTACTTCTACTTTCCGTCTATCGCATTTCATTCTTTCTGTAGCTTAGCATGTTTTCTTGGGGAATATTGTTGTTTCTTTTTATTTTTATGGGTTCATGCTAGTAATATTACTTGGGAGTTGAGTGTGCCCCATATAGATGTAACATTTCCCTTAAATTTCATAATCCTGTGGTTTCTTTTTATTCATACATAATATATCCTCAGACTTCTACGTGGTTGCAGCACATAGAATTTTCTGGTCAGTCATACCCATTTTGTCATAGGAAAATATAAAATTTGAAATATAGTTCCATAAATCTTTCAAAAGGTCAGGGTCTGGTTTTCCTTAGAAAAAGACTCACTACCCTTCCATAAGAAGGCAGTGGCATAGGTAGAGGGAGAAGCCTACGGGTCATGTCTGGTTCACCCTATACACTACTATGTGTAACCCTAGCCCTATTATAATAGTTTGGATAATGCTTCATGAATCTATTTACAAAAATATCCTAATTCATACGGTTAATTATTATTAAATACTAATAATGTAAGTAATGTTAAGATGGAAATCAGTATCTATTTTATTAGTAACTAATGTTAGAATTAAGGATGTCAATATACATATAATATAGACAAATAATATATGCTGTAAATACATGTAAAATTATTTTCTGAATAGAAAGTTGAAAATATGAAGCTAGCAAAAATATATTTTAGCCTCCACAGGTGTGTCTGATTTTTCAAAGGAGAAAGTTTTGTGGATATTTCTGCTTTTCTCCATTAGTATAAAATGGGCAGGGCCGGGCGTGGTGGCGCATGCCTGTAATCCCAGCACTCGGGAGGCTGAGACAGGAGGATTGTTGTGAGTTCGAGACCAGTCTGAGCTACAAAGTGAGCTTGAGGCCAGCCTGAACTGCATAGTGAGACCCTGTCTCAAAAAGACAAAAAAATAAAAAAATAAAATAAAATAAAATGGGCAACACGTGACGTCTTACACATATTCAATCAATGGAAATTTATGGATTCTACTTTCGGTTTAACAGACGGCTTCTCTTACGGGGTGTTCTGTATGTGCACTGGAGAAGTTGCTCTCTGCCACCACAAGGTGTATGATGTCTATTAAGCTTGGAGGTTTTGTAAGTCTTGTGAAATTCTGTTTTAATTTTCTTATCTGTTAAAATCAGCATATGAAAATTTTTGTTGCTACTGTTGTATCCTTTCTGGCTTCTTTCAATCCTGCTACATTTTTTTATTTCCATATTTTGTGCTGTTTTTAGGTATATAGAGATTTTAAATTGGTAAGCTTTCTTAATATGTCACCATTTGATCACTATGATGTGCTTCCTCCACTTCTATTAAAATTCTTTGGTTTGAAAATTGATGATATGTTTTTGTGGATATGGCCACATTCTTAGTCTCTTATTGTTTCAAGAGACTTTGATTGTTCACAGTTACGTGATGGATGATACAAAATCCTCATCAGATATCAAATTTGAACATCTAATTAACTTAGTTTTAAGATGATCTTTTGTGTTTCAAGCTACAAATTTTTTGAGTTTTGCTGTGATAGTATGTTAGAAATGTTATGTATTAAAATTTTTTACAATACCTACTAAGTAATAGTATATTATTACTTCTTATAAATAATGGTGAAATATAAACCAATGATGTATAGTTTTGTTAGAGATTAATATTAAAAGTCTTTAAATACTTCTAAAGCAGAAATTCGGTTGATGCGTAGCATACGGATTCTGTTTTACTTTACTATCATGCAAAACTTTCAGAACTGTTAGCGTCGTTTGGTCTGCTTAGCAGTGTGTTGGCTAGAGGTATCTTCTGGGTGCTCATCCGACTGCCTGAGAGGTGAGTGAGTGCCAGCAGCCCAAAACATGGGTCACTGAACATGAGTATGGTTCTTTTGAAACTGCTCACAATCCTCTTTGTAGTCAAGGTATCTCTTGGAAGACCTGGGAGAGTCTCAGGAAGATAAATACCTACGCTTGCTGAACTGGGAAATAACTCACTTTATATAAACTATGGGTCAAAACTAACCATGTCGTAAAGTTAGAAAATATTTTGGATTGTGTAAAAATGAGAAATACAAGACAACATGGAATATGATGAAATATTGACTAAGGGAGAATATACAGTTTCAAACACTTATATTAGAAAAAATGATATTTTAAAAAATCAACAGCCTACACTTTTTATTTATTTTATTATTTCAAATTTTATGTATTTTTTTATTCATTTTTGTGAGAGGGCTAGAATACCAATGAAACAATTTCAAAATAGGTTAGTAGAGCACCAACAGCAATCAACACATTGCATATTATTGTCTTAATAGTAATCATTCAAATGACAAGCTATTTATTTTTTATTATTTATTTATTTATGTTTTGTATCTGGCTCTGCCTGCTCTGGGGGCTGGGCTGGCAGGGCATGTGGTGCTGGGAACGGAACTGGGCTTTGCCTAAGCTTGCCTAAGTAGGCATCTTAGACTGCTGAACTATCTCTCCAGCCCTGCCTTCTTTTTGAAAAGAATAAATGAAGTTAAAAATACAAACTAATCACAATAGAACAAGATAAAATTGAAATAAATATTTAGAAAATGGATAAAATTTAAGGGAATTCTATTACATACAATGTTGATATTTTTAATACATTGATAAAACTGGGGCCAGGGAGATGGCTCAGTGGAATAATTGCTTCCCTGGCAAGCACAAGGGCCTGAGTTCAATCCCCAGTTCCACAAAAAAAAGATAAAACTGATACATTTAAAGTAGATGTCACAAGAATGTAAAAGATTATATATATATATATATATATATATATATATTCTATATGAAGAATGAATTAACATCTTTTATGATACTGCAGGTATCATACTTAAATGCTAAATCACTGACAATGTTATAATAATAAATTCCACCAAATGTGTGAAACAGACAATTTTCTTGAAGCAAATAAATTAAAGACTGACTTAAAGTATCACAATACTGTTCAAGGAAATGAGTTCCTACTTTAAAGCCTTTTCACATAATGTATAGAACAAGATAGTTTCCTTTGTAAGTTCTACTAAATATTTATATTATAGACTTGAGTAATATTTAAAATGACAGCATATTAGTCACCATGCTCAGATAATTCAGTTAAAACAGGAAAAAGAATAAAGAAAAGAAATAAATGAAACAACTTGAAAAACAAATTTTGAAAATCATAGAAGAGAGAAGATACCCTCCTTAATGAGTGCAATGAAAAGTCCTTTCCTAAAAAATAACAAGAACCCCTACCATTTGTACTTCTGTACAGTACAATACCCCCAAAACAGGGTGGTATTGTAAACAAAGATAGAAAAAATTTTCAGATAGTGGAAATAAGCCATAAAGCTTAAATTTACCATATATATATATATATATATATATATATATATATATATATATATAATATTGTATAATTATGCTTATCTACAATGAGCAGTCTACAAATCTAACAGATTTCAGAGAAGAAAATATATAAGAATAGAGATTTAATCTTGGTAATTGGATAATGAAAGGAAAGACAAAAAGACATATTCACATCATGAAAATGAATGAAACCAATTAGGAAACAATTTGGTCTTTGTCTGAAGAAAGAAATAATGTGCGGGATTGCACATTTCTATACTGGTGATATGGTGCTGTACACATGTGGGTATCTAAAATGATCGCACAACAGCTCCACAGATACACAGAGGGCTCATGAGAAAAGCCAGTGAAATTCAATGCATGTCACCAAAGATAATGTTCCATAAAATAACAATGAAACAAAATAAAAAACAGTTGCAAGACAAATGTTTCCATTGAACTTAATTTTATGCAAGGCAGCATAGAAGAATATAAAGTATACTAGATATAAACATAGAAAATAAAAATATATAAAGAAAACTAATTGAACTCATCAAAGAAACTTAAGTAGAAGATGTTATGTTACAAATGAAGAATACATTTCTAGGTAGTCAAGAGTTAATAAACTCAAATGAAAATAATAATGAAACTGGGCACTGTGATAGACATCTGATACCCCAGCTACTTGGAAGGCTAACACAGGAAGATCACAAACTCAGGCAAGCATGGCCAACTTAGCATGACCCTCCCTTAACATAAAATACTAAAGGGCTTGCACATGTAGCTTGATGTCCTGAGATTCAGTCCTTGTTGCTCAATGAATGAAAACAAAATAATTTAACTGAGGCTCAAAATATCAAATAAAAACCAAAACAGCATGAAGATCATAGGATAAAGAGATAGATCTTTATGGGAAGAGGACCAAGAGCTGGAGGGAGCGAGATGGACAGTGGGGAAAGGATGAAGCAAGAAATAAGGATGTGTTATGGGCATATGGCATCTCCACACAAGCAGTACAAGCATTATTGCTGCAAACATATACTAATAAAAAAAATCTAAAGAAAGGACATTAAGCAAGAAGATGAAAATGAACTACAGGAAAAAAAATGTGAAATGAATATTTCAAACAGTGAGAAGGAAAGATTTTGAATTTTCTTGCAATAGATATATAAATAATAAATATTTGAGCAGATGCATATGCTTATTCTGATGGGAATAACAACAGAGCATGTACATACATAACATGTCACATGATGCCCTTATATATATGCCTGGGTCTTATACAGTATGTTGATAACTTAATTTGAAATAGTAAAAATAGATAATATTGGAAACTAAATACTGAATGGCTAACAAAAAAGGAATAATATTTATGTTCTTGAAATTCCTATAGGTAAAACAGGAAAACAAGGAGAAATAACAAATATTTAAAGGTAACTCAAGATAAATTTAGCTTAAGATAAAAGTTTCTAGAATCCCTTCACTGATAAGGTTCCCCTTTGCTTGAACCATCAACACAGAATGATCAATTATATATAAGACCAACTAAGATACTGGATCTTTAAAATAGGATTTTCTCCAACATTTTAATTCAAAACCAAAATTAAATAATTTCAAAAGGAAAGAATGATTATTTCCTAAGGGAACACAGATAAATAAAATTGTACCACTATATTCAATGATTATATTGAGACTAATTTTTTTTAGTTTTTTTAATAATTTTAATGAGAAAGAAACACAAATGAAACAGGTTAGTAGGACAGTTACAATAATTAATATATTGCTTATTGTTGTCTTTGTAGTAGTTATTCAGAGTACAAGATGCAGACATGATATCTTGAGTAAACACTATTAGTATAAACCTTTCCTCTCACTGAACTAAGAGAAAGTAGTGTATATCTATCATAACTATATGTTCCCCTTTTTTGTTTTGCTTTGTCAGTGATGGGTGTTCCTTTGTTGTTAGAGAAACTCTATTTGAAGAAGGCTTCAATGACCTTTTCATCCTTGATGCCAGTTCAAATATTTAAGTACTTGCATTCAGTAAAGTAACCCAATATAGTCCAATAATGCATAACAATAATGGGTTATTCGCAGAACTGGCAAATATGAGAGAGATAAAACTAGAGATTTATATAAACAAGATGGTTAAGGGCATGGTCCTAAGAATCTCCATCAAGTTTTTGAAAATAGAAGTTAATGTGTAGAATTTTCACCCTGACTAACTTCATATGCTGGTATCTGTTAAGGAAGCAGCTACACTGAGGATAACAATGTGCAACACTAAAATTTTTTTTTTTTTTTTTTTTTTTTTGTCTTTTTGAGACAGGGTCTCACTATGCAGTTCAGACTGGCCTTAAGCTCACTTTGTAGCTCAGGCTGGTCTCGAACTCACGACAATCCTCCTGCCTCAGCCTCCCGAGTGCTGGGATTACAGGCATGCTTGAAATATCTACATTTTGGTCCTTGAGGCTAAATTACTAAAGCTGTATTCTGCAAATAATTCCTAGATCCAGATGAATCCTTAAGTCCACTAAATCTTTGGAGGTGAACAAAATCATCTCCATGCCCCACGAATGTTTTGCTAGCAGTACAAATGAAGGGAAACTTCATGGTTGCTACTGGGAATCACACTTCACTTTCCTCCAAGTGTGGCAGAGTCTTACTGTCTTTGTGATTTCTACCTGCTGTTATAGAACCCTCATTTGTGATTTACTCCTCACACAAGGGGTGTGACTTGCTTCTAGTAGAGATGATATATACATGCAAAATTCTGGAAGTGATTGTGGGCTTTAGTTTTTCTTACATAAAACTGTAACATCATCTTGCTGGAATCTCTTTTCTTCCTTAATGGCTCTGAAAATGCACCCAAACATGCTTGGGAGTCTTCACCACCTGTGGGTGGAGGGAGGCTTCAGAGGTGTGGTATGAGCACCCCAGCTATGCAGGCATAGGGGGCTGAACTTGCCCAGCAAGTGCAGGAGTGATGGGCAGACATCCCCTTAACCGAGCCTCAGAGGACACTGCAGACTTGATGCATATTTTCATTACCCATGGAAAGATATTCAAATTTCTGATCTAAACCTAAGATGCTGTTCTCCCAATTCTTATGGCCATAAGCACAAGCAAGTGAGTTTCACAATCTACTGTTACTTCATAAGGAAAAGACAGTAAAATATTTCCCAGCAGTAGTTTTCTTTCCATTCAAATAGTTTTTAAATAATCACTAAAAATGAGGATATCACTGAGGCACTCATTCACTTAAATTGAGACACCATGATATGGAGGTTGACATGTCATTATTTTCCCTTATGGTTTGTCATACGATTCTTAACTTATCTATAGGTTAAGTTGCTCTTACTTGTGGCTTATTCAGCACATTATGTTATTTTCTTGTAGCCAGAGTGGAAATGGAGATTTACAGAAGCTATGTTACTTTTGCTAGAAAAACAACCTTTGATTTGCTGAAGAAGCTGACCTACAAATATTAAGAGAATATATAATCCTGGGAAATAAAACAATTGTTCAATAATGATGATTTTTCCATGTATAAATATTTGGAAAGTAAACCCAGTGATTAGACATCAAAAGCAACCTCTTCAGCATCAAAGTATTTCTCTAATTTCAATCATTACCTTTCATGGAAACAGACCAAAAACTGTCAGTAAGAAATTTTGGATGTCAAATGACTAAAATAAACACTAATTAGTTTTTAATTAAAGAATTTTATTACGTGAACAGGAAAATAAGTTTTAGCAGGAAATTCATTAAGGTAGTTGCTCTGACACCATCATCCTAAGGGGAGACGTGTCAGGTGAATTTTATCTTCACCTAACTCATGAAGAAAATTCAAGAACTTGATAGGTTCCACATGGGTCACATCAGCTCTCAGAAATTCCTGTTGTAGAAGCACCATTACTCAAGTGTGAGGCTCTGGCATGCAGGCTGAGAACTGGCAAATCATGGTGTCACAGCTGCAGAAGTTGAGAGTCTCTGATGGAGTCCTCAGTAGTAGTAGCCATAGCCAGAGCCATAGCCAGAGCCGTATCCATAGCCACAGCCACACAGAGAGCGGGAGCCATAGCCATAGCCACAGCCATAGCCACAGCCCAGGTTGCGGAAGCCAGAGCCATAGCAGGAGCCGTAGCCACAGCCCAGGCCTCCGTAGCCACAGCCCAGGCCTCCATAGCCGTAGCCCAGGCCTCCGTAGCCATAGCCCAGGCCTCTGTAGCCACAGCATCCGTAGCCGCGGCCGCCATAGTAGCTTCCATAGTAGCTGCCACACATGGTGTTGGTTGTAGGGGCTGTCGTTTGGTACAGGAGGAGTGTAGGTGACTTGTGTCTGGCAGTCCTCCCTGCCATGGGCCTTTTATATGCTGGTGTGGGTGGGACCCACAACACGTGCTCATGTCATTTAGTAATTTTATGACTAACATAAGTATGTTGTTAAAAGACTAGAGGGCAACATGTTACAGCATTATACCGGCATGCCTTAACCAGTAATCACATACTTTTACAAGATTGTGCAGTCATATGTGCATAGCTAACCTTAATATTAGATCTTCACCTCAAAACTTTAAAACTGGGTGTCAGGTAAACAAGGAGTAATGTGAATGTTTTCAGTTGACATGCTCTGAAACACAATATTTTTCTCCTTGACCTCCCATAGCTATGGCCTTTTCTTGGAGATATTTTTAATACTTATTCCAAATACTGAATGTGTCCATGTGGCTTGATCCCACTATTTATCAGAGATATGATAATGGGATATTTAATGGTTCAATCTACCTTAATAAGTGTTTGAATACTAAAACAACATCTTGAAACAAAAAGATAAATAAAATGAATTTTATTCATTCAAAGTACCATTTTACTTCAGCCTTTATGAATATTGGTAAGATATAACTTAAAAATTATTATCTTGAACATTCTGTGTCCCCTTTTGAAAGTCAAATTATTAACAGAGCCTGAGCAGAGGGTAAAGAGAACAACATTGTTCTGAACTTTTTATTTTTTTTTCATAATTGATTACTGGCACATTTTCAATAATTAATACATTGCATGTTGTTGTCATAGTGGTTATTTATTGTACAAGAAGCAGACACAATATCTTGTCTCAAACACTATTATAACAAACTTCTCTATTCGTGAAGAGAATGGAGCTATATATCTATACTATTTTGAGTATACAGATACAAAAGGGTCGTTCATTTCTACTTCATTTTTTGGTTAGTTTTGTCAGAGATGGGCATTCCATTGTCATTTAAATATTGTAAGTCCAAGGACTTACAATATTTGAATTCAGCAGAATCTTCCAATATAGTCCAGTAGTCCATAACAGTAGTGGGTTTTCCATAAAAAAGCAATGTCCAAAGTTCTTGACTTGAGCTTTATGCAGCTCAGCATATTAATGTGGCTTTACTTTTTATACTTTGCTTTCTTACATTTCTGGTGGATGATAAGCAAGACCTATATAATAGGAAATATAACTTTTGTATCTGATAAGTTCAGTCAGATCCCCTCAGGGATATAACCTGAAACCCTATACCACAGATTGTAGATCCTTTGTGAGTGTCAGCCATGTGGATGAATTGTGGAAATTGCTCGACCAATTTGCTCTCTGGAAAGCCTAAGAGAATGTTTTCTCTCCATGTGACTCTACTTAGGCACACTCTATAGCATCAATCACATTCTTCTGTGGCTCCAAAATCTCTTTGGTCACAAAATTTGGGACACAATTGAGTTAAATGATATTACAATTTAGGTTCACCTAAGTCCTGAGTCCTCACTGACCTTGAAAGGCTAGGGTCAAAATGTTGGCTGTCCTTGTAGCCCTTCTTTTACTCTGGTTTTTGATTTGCAAACTTAGGTTGTCAACCATCAAGGAGAGAAGCTTATTACTACCCTACAACATATGCAGTTGGGTTTAACCTATCTGTCTGAATATCATACATCTTGGACATAACATGGACCAGGTATTTTCCATCAAGTGTTGATATGTTAAACTTTAAGTCCCCACAGAATATGAAGACAAAAATTAAAAAATAAGAAAGTATTTTAAAATATGAATAAAAAATTACATAATTTTACACAGAAATTAAGAAACCTAACCATGTATAGCACGTAGCAAAACTCTCCTGAGACTTTTTTTTTTTTTTGGCTGTCTCATTTTCATTTATTGCCCCCTTTTTTAAAAAAACAAACATTTACTTGGGAAACAGTATGGCAGTAATTGGTATGTCATGACAAGTACTATGTATTTAGACCAAAATGACAGGCATACCAAGCATGACCCTACCATTACACATTGCTATCTTCAGTGCAGCTGCCTCGTTCACAGGTATCAGCACATATAGTTAGTCTGGGTGAGAATCCTATCAATAAACTGCTAGTTTCAAAAACATGCTGCAGATTCTCAGGATCCTAGCCTTACCCACCTTGTGCATATGAATGTAAGGCTTTGCCCCTGTCATGCTTCCTAGCTTTTCTCCTTTTTCTGTCCTCATTGTCCAATCATCAAGTTCTCACTTCCTTTTAATTGTGTTATACCTTGTATTTGTTTTCCTTTTTTGAGTTCAAATACTAGGGAGACTTTATAATATTTACACATGTGTTATGGTTTATTTCACTTATGAGTATATCTTCAAGTGGCATCCAATTAAATATGAGGGCTACAAGTTTGTCATTCTTTATAGCTGAGTAATACTCCATTGTATAAAAATACCACATCTTTTTCAACCATTTCTCAGGTGACAGGCATCCTGGTTGTTTCCAAGATTTGACTATCACAAATTGTGCTGCTATAGATACACAAATATCACTATGATATGACATTTTCAGTTCCTCTGGGAAAATTCCCAGTAGGGGGATAGCCAGCTCGAATGGAATTTCCAGTCCTACTCTTTTGAGGAGTCTCTATACTGATCCCCTCAATGGTTGCACCAGTCTACATTCCCACCAGCAGTGGAGAAGCGTTCCCTTTTCCCCACATCCTCTCCAACATTTGTTGTTGGTTGATTTATTTATGATAGCCATTCTTTCTGGAGTGAGATGGTATCTCAGTGTTGTTTTAATTTGCATTTCATGGATGACTAGCGATGTGGAGCATTTTTTCATATATTTATTCGCTTCCTTAATTTCATTCTGTGAAAAGTATGTGTTCATCTCAGATACCCATTTTTAGATTGGGTCTTTATATTGTTTTTAGTTCTTTAAAAATTCTAGAAAGCAGACATTTGTTGAGTGCTTATTAGTTAAGATTTGTTTGAAATTTGTGGGATGTCTTTTCAGTTTGTTGGTAACTTCTTTTCACATGCAAAAACTTCTCAATAAGAGGTGGTTACAGTTGTTAATTCTTTCAACTATTACCTGTGCGATTTGATTTTTCTTCATGAACTCTTTACCTACTCCTATGTCTTCAAGAGTTCCTCCTATTTTCTCTAATAAGAGATTTAATGTTTAGATCTTTAATCCATTTTGACTTTAGCTAACTGCATAGCGATAGACCTGGGTCATGTTTTAGTTTTCAGCATGTAGAGAGCCAGTTGTCCAGCACCATTTGTTAAAGAGGCTATCTTTCTTCCAATAAGCATGTTTGTCTCCTTGCTAAAGATCAGGTGACTGAGTGTGTTCGTAGAGGCCTCTGCATCTTCTAATCTATTACATTGATTCTCAGGTCTATTATGTTCTGAACTTTTACTCTGAAAACTTAGCAAATCTATTTTCCATCCAGACGTCCATTCAGCCAATGTTAATCAAATATAATTTTAATGAAATATAATGAAAATAGTGCAAAAACTATATTTCCCTCATAATGTGACTCATAATCATTACTAAAAATGTAATATTGCTCGCAATTCTCAAACACAACCTAAGTGAACAGTTTTGAAATCTAAATGTGAAAAGTATTATTTATCTTGCATCAAGACATTCTGAATGTCACAAGTAATAGGGCTCAAATACAGAAAGTATGAAATGAACTTGGAATGCTATTCAGAAGAGCAGGAATGTGAGGAAATTAGGAAACCATCAAAAAAGCCAGCATGGGTTTTGCTGACGAAATATGGGATAATAGGTGTATGTGAATTGTAGTCATAAGGATTTTAGCATTTTCAATAGTTACAGGCTATAAGTTCCTACCAATATAAAGAAATAAATGAATGCATAGAGCAATAGAAGGAAACAAATGTATTTTACAGTAATATAGAAATATATAAACATAGTGGGGAGTTATGCAGAGAAGAATCATCCATGAATTTTAAATTAACAGAAAAAATATCTACTGAGCACTGAACAGCTTTTCTCAAGCTCTTCAAAACTCAAGAAAATACTGTCAAGAAAATATTTAATGATAAATCTGGGTAACACCAAATGATGAAAGTAATGTTATGACAGACACTTTGACAAATTAGTATTAAATGCTTCATGATACGAAACATTAATAGGAATATCCTTTCAGTGATATTTCATTATTTTGTAATCCAAATCCTCTCAATGAAGAACTACAAACAAGAATAGGTTTAAGATACCTAATGCAACAAATAATGTGTACTTTCAGAACTATTGAGGCAAAAAATTAAACAAAGGCAAAGGAGCTATACAGACAGTACTTCTGTCTTCGTGCAGCTAACAGCAAGAATCAGCTCAGTTTAACCTCATGCTTTCTTCTCTCATCAAAGCTGTACTCTAATTTTATGGAGTCCTCTGCATCATATTTCTTTTCTTTTCCTCTAATCTCGCAAGCTGCTTCCCTTCATTATGCATTGCTTCACTGGGTTAGCATTTGACTCAAAATACAAGAATGCCTATAACTGTGCACTGATGGCTTTGTGGTCTCTATTCAAAATCAGATATTTAGTATCTGAGGTCTATCATATATGTTTTAAGTATTTTATATTCTACAGTCAATCCTAAAGATTACTTTCAACACTAACCATTTTGTTGCATTCTACTTATTTAACACCTTTCCTGGTCACTAATATGTGTCAGGAACCTGGACCTTACTATCTTCCTTCATCTCTTCCCCTTACCCCAAATTAATCATCATACTAAAACCAAATGGCTTTTCAGCCCTTCAAATCTAACTGACTTTTTGCTCACAATAAATTCCTTATCTTTGTTTTTACTGTTTTCATAAAATAATGATGGAAGTTTGTTTCTACCTTGTAATATAATTAAAATTTTAAAGGGATCAATTTCATGACCACTTATCTTAGTGTTCTCCAAGCAACTTTGAAATACTAAGGTTAGTCACCAGTTTTTATTATCTTGAACATAACCTTCTTTATTATAATTTATTTTTAAAATCTATCTCCCTTTATACCTTCTCAATTTTAAACTCCATAAATTGAGCCTTTTCTTACTCTGTTCATCTGCTCCATCCTTATGTTTTAAACCCATGTCTGATGTAGGGAATTCTTAATAAAATTTTAATGAATAAGTTGAAAAGTGAACAAATGAATGAGCAGATCTAACCATCTGTAGTCAGCTCTTTACAGGATAGTCCTTCCTTTTTGGACTATTTCTTGGAAATCCATAGATGCATTCATATATACTGAATATTTGGCAAAATATTAGATAAATTTATCATTGAAACTTTAAGGTTGCGAACCTATTTCATTCTATGATGAATATGGATGTGTGTGTTCACTGAAGTTTATCAATGTGACTTAAGCATAAAATACACCTGGAAAATGATAATTTTTCTTCAGCAATTGAACATTAAGGACTTTAAAAATGTAATATACATATATATATATATATATATATATATATATATATATATATATTACAGAGCAAGGATGATTTAAAAGATAGTGTTTCACCAGTCTAACAATACAAATAAGTATACACTGGAAAGGGGGATTTTCAATTCCTGTAGAATAAGCAAAAATGTGAATGAAATATTAAGTAAGTAGGGTCATACTTACAAATACATGTAGACACTTTGCCTACTTCACTAGGTTTTCATGATTCAAAGCCAGACCACTCTGTGGTTCTAAATTTGTTATTATAGAGGTAAGGGAAGATTATAAAAATGAGAAAAAAATCTCAACAGCAACAGCATTCACAAAGTAAGTTTATGATTACACAGTCTCCAATTTTTAGATTGGGATTTTAAGGAAGCAAAGACCATAAAATGAAGAGATGCCTGCCTCCAGAATACTCGTGACATCATACTGACACCTAATGACAATTTTGTCTTGGGCACATGTTTGAGAGATTTTTGAGGGTATTTTTAAATTTTAATTTTGCATCAATTAGATTGGAGAATGAATCCAAAATAGGCTGAAGTTTACCTCACATACTACTTCGGTGGTATAAAAGGACCTGCACAGGTTAAGAAACTCAGACTACAGAAGCAACTCCTCTGCCTCAAGTAAAACTTCCACTCTTGACACCATGTGCTACTTCGGCCACCTCTATGGCCTGGGCTGTGGCTATGGTGGCCTGGGATATGGCTGTGGCTGTGGCTATGACTCCAGTTATGGTGGCTATGGGTACACCTGCTACCGTCCATGCTGCTATGGAAGATACTGGTCTGGCTACTTCTAAGACACTGTGCTTTGTGCTCACTGTGGTTCATTTGCTTGTACATCACTGCGAATACTAAAAATTATCTCTCCAATTTTTTCAGATTTAATCATTGATTATAATGAATCATACCATTGATGAGTGGAAATTAACAACACTTAGGGAGTTACCCTTGGATATATTTTGTTATTGCCATGTTGGTTGGCACATTGCTATATTGATATAAGAAAATTTATAATTTTAATAAAGCTAATCACTTTTTATTGTGTACTACTCATATTATGTAGTCATTTTTCATCATCGTTCATGTGTTTTTTAATTTTTTCATGTATTTTCAGTGTGTGTTTGTGTGTTTCTAGGGTAGTCATTGCTCTTGTGGCTATGAGAATGAAGCAGCAAAATATACAAAGCACGGTTAATGATTGCTTCTATATACCCTATAAGGTCGCTGATATACTGCTCCAACTCTGAACATTGATTTAACTTAAATAGCAGTGTTACAGAATAAGTCAGTGTTCGAGAAATATTTCTAAATGATATTTTCTAAAATATTGTTTCAATAGTCTTGTTTCTCTTTAAAATATATAAAAAATAAAATAAAATATTATTTAAGAAAAAGTCAGTGTTTCTTAGTCAGACAGCTGAGAAAAACAGTTGGACTCCTGCTTACCACAGGTACTATTTTGTACTGAAATTTTCTGTCCTAGCAGAGCATGATTCCACTTCTGCATCATGGGTTCTGACTTCTTTCTCACTCATAGTTCAAAACTCTGTGAGCTGATAGATATGTTTGGTAATTTATAGGCCCAATGGCGGAGGCTTTCTAATTTTTAAAAGTAATTTATTTATTTATTGTTATTAATTTTATTGAGAAACAAATAGCAATGAGACAGTTTCAAAACAGGTTAGTAGGAGGGTTGCAGTGGTTCATACATTGCATAGTGTTGTCGTCACAGTATTCATAGCACAAGATGATATCCTGTCCAAACACTATTGGTACAAATCTTTCTTCTCATTGAATTAACAGAAAGTAGTTCTATATCTATCCTTTTTGCATTTACACATACAAAATTGTCCTTCACTTACACACCTTTTTTTGTTTAGATTGTCAGAGTTGAGTATTCCATTGCCATTTAAATATGGTAGGTGTGTTAATTCAGCGTAATAATCCAAATCTGTCTCAGGGGGTGTTTTGAGTGTGTATGATATTGGTTGAGTTGTGGAGAATCTTTGTTACCATTTCTAAAAGGCATTGTCTTTTGGTAGAAACATTATAGAAGACACATGTGACCTCAATGTATGTATCTACTCACAAATCATGAAAATATTGTGTTGATCTTGTAAGCAGTTTCCATTCAATAAAAGTCCCTATAATTATTTCTTGTATTGGCTCCATCAACTTATTAATAGTTAGTTGTCAAAAGTATCAAAACATGTCCTAGTTAACAATAGAGAAATCAATCTGATATTTATTGTTCCCCATCTCTTTAATGTAGCAGACACACAAATGAAAGATCCACATAGCGATTACACATTGTACATTAATAGGAGAGACTTACTATTACTGTCTATTTCTAAAAGTTAATTCCTACACAGTATTTGCATAATATAGTGATTACAATCAACATGAAGAGCATGTTCACAGCACATTTCATTTCTGTTTATGTCCTGTTCCCTCAGTCTCTCTTTTAGTCCCCTGCCCATTTTCAAACCATTTATCACCTATTTTCTATTATATATCATTGATTTTGTTCTTCATTTATAATTTTTTTGTCTAATCTAAGGGAAACTATGCAATGTTTAACCTTGTGTGTTGGACTCATTTCATTCAGCGTATGGTCCCAAAGTGCATCCATTGCTCCACAAATGAATAAAGTATATCCTGCTTTATAGAATAATATGCCATTTTGCATATGTACCATGTTTGCTTTTCTTATTTGTCTGTTTGCCATATAGTCTGCTATCAGATTTAGCTGTTTTGTGCTTCTATACATATGGGAATTTATGTATCACCCTAATTATTTTATTTTTTCAGGAAGATATTTAGAAGGGGAATACTTGGATTGAACGAAATCTCCCTACTGAGCTTTAGTGATTAGATTCCCACCAACAAGATAGAAAAAAATATTGTATTTTACATAATGGAGTACTACTCAGCTAAAAAAATATAAACTTGAGGTTTTATAGGTAAATGGATACAACTAGAGACCGTATTCATAAGGGAAATAAATCATACCTTCATGGGAAAACAACATTTTGCAAGAACCTAAAAGGATCAATAAAATCTGAAAGTATAATAGAGTGAAAGGGATAAAAATCTGTATAAAGAGATGAAACAACCAGGATGAGGAAAATGAGAAAATAAAGAAAGAAGGACAGGAGAAAGAAATACGTACGTATGGATGGAAGGATTCTATTTTTCCTTAAAGCCTCCCAAGTAGTTGCTGCTTGATTTCCTGATGACAGTCCTTCTTCCTGGAATAAGATATAACCTTAGTGTTATTCTCATTTGCATTTCCTAACTGACCATTAATGTTGAACATTTTAAATTATATTATTGGACTTTTTTATTTCTTCTGAGACATGATTATTCCATTTACATGTCCATTTTTTAGTTGAGTCTTTTACTATGAGGATCTGTTTTTGGGTTCTTAATATAGAATTGTAGATATTAGTCTTCTATTTAAGGTGCAGCTAACAAGATTGCTTTCCCAGTCTGTAGGTTATCCCTGCAATATTTAGTTGCTTCCTTAAATATGCAGAATATTTTTAATTTGACATAATCCCAGTTTTTCACTGTTGATGCTATTTTGTGTGCAGTTGAGGTCCAGTTTGAAAAGCTCTAGCCTCAGTCTAAGAATTCAAGAGCCTTACCTATTTTATCCTCCTACACATTAAGTGTACCTGTTTTTATTTATTTATTTATTTGTTTATTTATTTGTTTGTTTGTTTGATTTTGCAGAGCAAGGGATTGAGCTCAGGGCCTAGCACTTGCCAGGGAGGCGTTCATTTCATTGAGCCATCTCCCCAGCCCAAGTGTACCTGTTTTAATACTTAGAACAATAAACAATTTTGAATTCAGTTTAGAACATGGATCTATCTTCAGTCTTCTACTAGAATGTAGACAGTGTTACAGTACACACATTTTTTGGTGTCTGTTAAATATCACATGGCTAAATGAGTCTGGGGTAGTTTCTGTGTCCTCCATTCTGTCACAGTGGCCTATGCCTTTTGTTCCAGAGTACTGGCACACAAGCAAACAAAATGCTATTTTGTATCACCATAATAGAATAGTTATTTATTTATTTTTTAAAAATATATTTATTTTATTTTATTTTATTGAACTACGAATGTCAATCAGACAGTTTCAAGACACCTGAACAATACAGATTCGATAAATTAATACATTGCAAACTGTTTTCATAATGTTTTGGTATTGTACAAGGTGTATACATGATACTATATTTACAGATACTATTTTACAGATATCTCTTATCAGTGAATTAAGAGTGTAGCTGCTTACTTATCTTACTTTTTATACCTGAATTATATCAAAAATTCAATAATTATTTTCCTAGTGGATGACCGTAGTACTAGAAGCCGAAATAATATCCTGTCCAACCACCATTAGTGCAGATCTTGCCTCTCATAGAATTATGTAGAAGCACAGTGTTATCTATCCCAACTGTACTGTCTATACACACACATCATGATTTTTTCTTTCTACACCCCTTCCTTTGTCTACATCTGTCAAAGGTGGGCACTCCATTGTCACTCAACTAACTTAGGTGCTTGAACTCAACACCACAATCCAACACAGTCAGCATTCTACAACTATAGTGAGTTATTCAAAGAAATTGTAGACCATAGTCATTTACAGCTCAGCTTAATATTATGGTCCCATGATGTATACTTCATTTTTATACTTTCTGCTGGATGGTTAAGACCTAGGTAGATCAAGACTTATATACAAACACATGAACTTTATATTTCCTATGTGGTCAGTGAAGTCCTCTCAGGTTTTATCTGTAGTCTTGTACATTATTTTGTAGTTCCTTTGTCTGTGTCATCCATGTGGATGAGTCACGGACAATGCTTGACCAGTTTGCTCTCTGTGAGAGCTTGAGAGAAAGTTTTCTCTTCATGTGACTCTCCCCAGGCACACTACAGAAGTTCAATCTCTTTCCTATGTGGCTCCATAATCTCCTTGTTCAAAAAATTGGAGCTCACCTGAGTTTCATGATGTTGCAGTACAGGTTCTCCTATGTCCTGAGTCTTCGCTGACCTTGAAAGGCTAGGGCCAAAATGTTGGCTGCCTTTGTGGCTCTTCTATTTCTCCAATTCTGACAGGGCCCTCAAATTTAAAGACCCAGTTCAGAAATGGGCATCTGAGATGAATACACACTTCTCAGAGGACGAAATTAAAGAAGCAAATAAATATATGAAAAAATGCTCCACATCACTAGCCATTCATGAAATGCAAATAAAAACAACACTGAGATACCATCTCACTCCAGAAAGAGTGGCTACCATAAGGAAATCAACCAACAACAAATGCTGGAGAGGCTGTGGGGAAAAGGGAACACTTCTTCACTGCTGGTGGGAATGTAAACTGGTACAACCATTGTGGAGGTCAGTGTGGAGACTCCTCAAAGGAGTAGGACTAGAAATCCCATTCAAGCCGGCTATCCCCCTACTTGGAATTTTCCCAAAGGAACTGAAAACATTGTATCATAGTGGTATATGTGTACCTATGTTTATAGCAGCACAATGTGTGATAGCCAAATCTTGGAAACAACCAAGATGTCCATCACATGAGGAATGGTTGAAAAAGATGTGGTATTTCTATATAATGGAGTATTACTCAGCTATTAAGAATGATAAGTTTGAAGCATTTATACTGAAGTGGATGCCACTTGAACATATACTCATAAGTGAA
>PVKA01021937.1:0-37868 GCA_004027165.1 Ctenomys sociabilis
CCCACATTCATAGTGATCTTCCTGCTTTTTGCCTCCCATGTGCTGGGATTACAGGCGCGCGCCACCACGCCCGGATTGCATCGCCGGCTCAGCGCGCCCGAAGGCGGGGCCGGCGCGGCTTGGGGAACCAAGGATCGAACACTGGTTCCTGCGCTTACCTAAGCAAGCGCTTAGTCCGCTGAGCTATACCGCCGGCCCTTGAGATGCTGATTTTTAACAAGGCTGTCTCCCATAAAAGGAAAACTAAGCTTGCTACCAAGAGAAGCAAGCTCTGAAATTAGAAAAGTGAAAGTTCTGTTCTAGGTATTAAGGTAAACAGCAGAGGGAACGCAGTGTGTGCGTCCAAGAGCCCCGAGTTGTCTTGCTGTAAGGCAGTGACAAGTGCTGCATCACTGGAAAGATACTTGCTGCCCGCCCACCTACCCCTCACTGGGCTTTCTCTGCAGAGCTCCTCCCATGACGATGGTTCTCTTCCTGCCCCCTGGTGTCTAGTGTCTGTCACGATGGCGATGAAATGGGAGTGGAAGGGACACCTGCTCCCTCTGTGCAGGACCTCAAGAGCTACCACCTGCTTCCTGAACCCTTGTTCTCTCCCTTGAGATACACAATGTCCCAAAGGGGCTCCCTTGGGTCCTGAAAGGAAGGAAGCATGGCACAGGGTGGCAGTCAGCCCACGAAGTCCGTGTCACAAAGTGATGATTCACTGAGATTTTTGACATTGTTGTTATACCACAATTTAGTCTATGCTGACAGAGAGGCAGGCTAAGATAAACATAAAACACTCAAACATTGCAGGAAACAGCAATAATTGCTGCTACCTATTAAAGAACATTAAACAAAAGTGATCTGTATCAGTGTCCGTAATATTTTCAGCAAATATTTATTTAAATAGAGTCAAGCCCTGAGCTGCTTAACACAGTGACTACTCAGAGATAAAGAAGACATGGTCAGAGCCTGGCAGGAGGTGTGGAAAAGCCAGTGTTTGGTGCTAGCAGATGCAACTAGAAACCTGGCTTCTCTGCTCAGGGCCATGTAATCTTGTGTACGTTTCTCTGAACTGTATAATTCTCATTTGTGAAACAGCTGTGGCAGTATCTATTTCAGAAGGTAGTGGGAATTAAAAGGGATGACACTGTGGATAATAATCAGATTATGCAGATCGGGCTGAGATGGTGTCAAGTCCTCTAAATGCTATTTTTCCTGTTCTCCCAACTCCAAGCTCCCATGGAAGACTTGGGGCTCTCACCTCCATCTAATGCATCTCTCAGTTACATTTCTAAAATTTAGACTTTCCAAAAAAGTTGTACATGTACACTTCTATTAGGTTAATCTGTCTCTTAACAAACACAAATTAAATATTATGATCCCTATTTTATAAATGAGATCATCATTGAGAGACTGAATAACTTCTGAAGGTCATACCCAGCGCACCCATATCTACTCCATTCTTCCTGTGGTTAACAATAGTCAATATGCAGAGCCCCTGCCTGTGCCCCAGTGTTTACCACACCATGTCCCCCAAACAGTCCCATGGAGTGCAGCTACTGACAAACAGAGTGAAGCAAACCATCATGATTATACATCATGATAAAGTGGGCTTCTACCCAAGAATACAGTTTATGTCACAAGGCTGCCACGCAGATTACATCCCTTTTTCTGACCTCAAGATTTTCTCTGCTTTCACTCCCAGGGCATTAGATAAGTCTGGCCAGAAGTGGGCTTTGTTCTGCTCTGAACTACACAAGAATAATTCCCCTACCTGCAAGGTAACTTGTATATTGATCCAGAAACATTGCAAGAGTGTAGCTTTCTCATCGATTACTTGATAATGGGTCATTTCATTTTTATCTACTCCGACTTCTCTGTCTAACTCAGATAAAAGCCTAGGTAACCCTGAGCATATAATTCATTTCCACAGAAAGCATTTTACCTGCCAATTCACATTAGTTTAAAGAGCAACCCTGCAAACCTCAGGTCATCCAAACTAACACAGTCCAGCGATGCCTCTTCCCACCTTACTTTTATATAATATTCAAGCAAAAAAAAAAAGAAAAAAAAGAAAATTTACTGTGAAGCAAATTACATCTCATGTTTTGTTCGAATGAGGCAAGAGAAGATCCAAAATGTCTTTCAATAGCATGAGCTCGCACTGACAGGACTGGTTCCATTGTGTGCTCTTAGCCAATTTACCATAGCATTGAATTAATAATGATCAGCAGGGACTCATGGAGGCCTAATTCCCAGGACTGTGCTCTGCAGCTCTGGCCTGATATTTAAATATTTATTGATGATAATTGGGTGGCAGTAAGGAGCTCATCCAGAAATAAATTCAATCTGCTGACATAGGCACAAACCACATCTTAGGCAAGAACCTCCTTGGTCCACAGAGATATGGTACTGAAAGAAACAGGATAGAATAGCCCTTGAGGAGATATGAAACTAAGACATCATTGTATAATTACTCATTTAGTCAAAAGACAACTCTGTAAACATCATGTGTTCTTCATGTGTGCTTTTTTAGTTTGCCACTCCACTAGACTGTCAACAAACAGAATTATAATTCAAGATTTTGCCTTCCTGGATTCTGGGGTTTCCTCCCTATTTCAAAAAGATGCTTGATTACAAAGGCATTCCATTTATGTACCAGTCATTAAGATCTGGGGTTCAAAATCTACCATGTTTTTCTACAACATAAAACTCATAATAAAAACTGGCCGAGTTTCTCCCATGCTCTACAGCACATGCCCAGGCCAGGCCTGTGGATATTCTGCCCATTGTTATAAATCAAAGTCACAAGCTGATACAGGAGCCAGGTGCTGTGCCAGAGGAAAAGTGTCCTGGAGATGCTAACCCTGAAGTGGTCAGTATTGTGACTGCCTCAGACACCATGCTGAAGATAGTTCTGGGTTGGGCTGGGGAGATAGCTCAGCAGTCTTAAGCATCTGCCTGGCAAGCTCAAGGACCCAGGCTTAGTCCCTGGTACCACATGATATGCTGACCCCAGAACTCTAGAGACATCATGCAGGCCACCAAAGCTTGGGGTTGTGGCACATGCATGTAATCCCAGCACTGGAGAGGCTGAGACAGGAATATCACTATCAGTCTGAGCTGCAGAGCGAAACCCTGTTTCAAATCAATAAACAATAAATAATAAATGAAAGATTTTTAAAAATTAAAAAAAAAGATAGGTCTGGTTTGTGATTCCTTCTTGCTTCATACCAACCATGGGAACCTAAATTGTTAACTGCAAAGTGTTGAGCATTTATTCAGCACATTGCTCTGAAGAAAAATGAGATGATAAATATGCAGCCCTTACCACACATTAGGGACTCTCCAGATGATAGGTTTTGGCTCTCCATAACGTGAAAAGACTTCTAGGTTGTCCAGAGCTCATGGTGACACATGTTTTTGCTCACATGTACCATACTACACACAAAAATTTTTAACACAATCATAAAACTTCAAACCATATTCAGTGGCACCTTGATTCACAAACTTAATTTGTTCCACAAATTTAGGTCCCAAACCAAATCAAACTCAATGGTTAGGTTCAATGTCAGCCTTATAGGGAAATCAGGATTTACAGAAAATAGTGATATATTGTGTGGAGTGGTCACATGCAAATAATTGCAAAAATCTTTTAATTTACCTGATCTTTGACTGGCACTGACTGGGAAAGAAGCTATCCTGGGGCACAGTGGACCCATTCTTCTCTCCCACAGGCAAGCACACAGAGGTCAGAACTAGAAAATCTAAAAGACTGAAAATGATTCCACTTCACAGCACTTAACCCTAACTGAGTATTTGTCCTGTACACTACTCTATTCCACATACTTTTCAAAGATTATCTCACCTAATCCTCACACTAACCATAAGGAAAGAATGTGTCTCAGTTACTTTGCTTGTTGCTGAGACAAAATATCTCACACACAAATTAAAAGAGACAGGGTTTCTTTCAGCTGACACTTTGTGTGGGTTTTAGTCTATAGGCAGCTGGCTCCACAGCAGAGAGGAGAGTGACATGGGAGAGGGGCATCACATGAGACAGTCCATGGCAGGGTTAGCAAGAAGAAGCAGGCAGGCAGCAGCACGCCTCCCTTTCTCTTTCATCCCATCTGGGCCACATCCCATGTCCCTACACCCAAGGAGGAGCTTCTCTCCAGGAAATCGATTCAGACACACTGGGAACTTCCCAATCAGTGGACTAATTTAGTGCCATATACCCCTACTCTGTGTTACCCTCTCTTGATCCAGCCAGCTCAAAAAGCCCACCCATGAGTGCATGAGATGAAGCTTTGGAAGGACTCCTAGGTACCCATGCCAGCCATAGCACTATAATTCCACTTTGTAGGTGACAGACCCAAGGAATCATGAGGTGAAATACCTCGCCTAACATCTCCTAGACATTAAGCAGCAGAATCAATAGTTGGGACAGGCTATTTTATTTTTGGATTCTAAGTTCTTAACTTCCTCATCAAAATTCTATCACATATTCATTATTTTGAAATCTTACTTACCAGTAAAAAAGACTGAGGAAGGATGCAACTGCTTCATGGCTTGAAGGATAGTGAGGAGAGGTAAGAACTGTAGATTTATTCAAACATCCCTTTGATTCTAACTCATGACTGTACAGCATCTCATGAACACCAGACAGGTAACTACAGGTAAGTTCTTGAGCAGGTAAAGGAAAAGTAAAAGAAAGGGTGGATTCTAACACTGAGTGTGTATTTACTGAATGAATGAACTAATGGAAGATGGTAGGCAACATCTCTTTCGTAATGAAGCTCATTCTAACTAGGCATCTAGTATTTCAATGCAGAAGATGCACTGTCCAGAGGCAACCTTGTTGCACCACCACATTGTCATATGCCTAGAAAGACAGTTGAAAAATAGAGTGTTAGAGAAATGGGTGCAGTAAATGTAAAGAGGGAGCTGTCTCACAGAAGGAGCAGGTGGGTGCCCTCAGCTTGGCAGGGGCTACTGAACTGTTAAAGGACCAATAAGTTGGAAGGGAAATTCAGTACCATTATTTTAATACATCTCTAAATGAAGATGTTGGATTCCACATCTATGTGGCTTACACTAACCCCAAAACATCACAGCTGGAACTCTGGCAAACAAAACAAAGCTCTTTACAGATGAAAACAATATTTAATATAATTCTCTTGAGTTGTAAATGTTTGCCCAATTAGCAATCACTCACTCATGACCTGATAAAGTTTCCTGGGTTTCCTTTCTTGATTTCTGAAAAACATTTAGTATCTAATGGGATGTGACTTATATCACATTAAGTCCATAAACCATTTTTAAACCCTTCTCTTTTTTTGGCTTTCATATACAACACAATGGGACACAACTAACAATATCCGTGATCATAGGAATGGTCGTTATCCCTGCATGGAGGTCATAGGACAAAGCATCTGGCAAGAGTACAATAAAATATTAATTCATTTTCTATTGCTAATGCAAAATATCTCCTTCAATAGGTTCTTATTGAAAGAGGTTTAATTGCCCCCCCAAAACATGTGGAACTAGTGGGAGAGGGGACAAAAGGGATAAGATGAAGGATGTTTAAAGAATGTTATGTGCAAGCCTGACAAAAGGAAACCTATTAATTCATATGACTGATATGCACTAATAAAAGTGGGGGCATGATTTAGCTCATAATTTTGGATGCTGAACACCACAAATCAAGCAGCTCCATCTATTTGGCCTCTGGTGAGGGACTCCTTGGCTGTGTCACATCATGACAGATGACATTGTGTCAGGGACATGAACGCAATGAAGAGAGATAATGCAGTTAGACAGAGAGACAGAGACTAGGAGGGCCCAGTTTTGCTGCAGCAACCTACTCTCACAACTACTAATTCACTCTATGAGTACAGCATTAATGCCTCCCAAGAGTAAGACCCCCAACAATCACATTGTCTTGCAGGAAGCCTTCTTCTCTGCCCACCTTTCAAGGTTCTATCACATCTTGCATAGCCGTGCTAGTGCTAAGCCTTTCAGCATGGTGACCTTTGGGGAAAAACTCAAACTCATTTGAACCATAGCAGTTAGCATCTCATATAGGGCCTTCTCCATCAGCAACCACACACTGCTGCCTGCCATCCATGTCTCTTTAGCTGTGACCCAGCATAGTAGGTGAGTTGTCTCTGGGTTTCACTGGCAATGGGTATAGAAGGTAATGGACACCAAGAACTCACTGGTGAAAAGGCATCATCCCAAACTCATCAGCCCTGAAACAATTACATGGAAGTCCATGAAGTCACCAATGGTTCAAGTCTGCTGGAATAGACCAGCTTCACTGCATTAACAAGGGATCAAGGTAACCCAAGGGGAAGCCCTTTGGCTTTCTGACTAATGAGAGCCTTGATTAAAAAATGATGGAAGAAAAACAAAAAAGAAATGATGGAAGGATCTGCTTTGCCTGGGCCCAGGGAAGACCTATAGCATCCAAAAAGTCTTCACAGCCTTATGCTTTTCAAAAATAGGCCATAGAGGCAGTGATAGAAGGGGGCATGCACAGCATCTGCGTAACCAATATAAGACGTGAGTTGTTACTTTCTCCTAACCGTTGAATGGCTTTGTGTAAAGGCTATAGCACATGTATATTTGATACCCAAAAACACTTTTGTTAAGCAATGATAAATACACTAAACTTTCTGATCATGTGAGCAGAAAAAAGAAGCAACTACAAGCATAGTAATGCTCTGAATTCCAGGGAATATTTTCTTTTATTGACACACTATATTACATACACCTTACCAACTCAGGGTGTATCAAAGCTCAACAAACCCTTATTTGATTAACCATGACCACCACCACCACCACCACCAGAAAAGAAACCCAGACATGTGGAGGAAGGAGAATAGAGAACAAACAATTTAGAAAAGCAGCAGAAGTGTGACACTGTGGGAATGCTACATAACCTTCATGAACACTTACCCAGACTCCTCTGTAAAAATAACTTGCCCAGCTACTAAAACATCCATGCAGACTGAAGGAAACTTGGGAAACAGAAGCTGAGTATAGGTGATACTGACATTCAGAAGGCCTGTGGGTACCTAACTAACAGTCCTGCCAAGTATACCAAGAAAGAGAAACTAGACCCGGTCAAGGTAATCTGTAGTTGACACTGGATGCAACCCCTGGGAAAACAGCAGGCAGACATCCTGGCACCAAAGATATGACCAAGAAAAAACACTGAGAAAATGTCTCCATTTATAAGCCTATGATCTCAAAAGAATCCTTAGCGAAAAGTTTTTGACTCAAAATGCATCTGTCTGCTTTCATATTGGTCATCCTTATAACATACACAGCTACTTAGACATCTGGAAGGAAATGTGTATGCATGTTTTTTGGTGTTTATTAAGTAAGTAAGAAATCAGCAACCAAGTTGAAGAAGCAGGAGGCTCTGAAAGAACATGGACTCAAGGATCTAAGAATCTAGTTGATCCTAGGGGTTTCATGTATGGGGATCCTTTTGTCTATGAGGCCACCAAATCTGTTCTGTCTCCTGGAGGCCAAACAAAGTAGGGAGTCACTGAAGCCAGGGAGGGTAATGTGAGGAGAGGTGATAGTGGACAAGGAAAGAGACTCAAGGCTCAAGCAATGGAGCCTGAGAACCCCCAGTCTGCTTCTTGCTCCTGGCCAGAACAGGTCACTTATAGAAAGCAATTCTTCAGTGCTGAGAACCTAGGACATCACCTTGCCAAGACTCCTGACTCCCCTAACTTCTGCTTTCCTGCAGATGACCTCCTTTTCAGAGGTGGCCTTTATGAACAGTGCTTCTGAGGTCGCAGATTCAAGACACCATCTCTCCACTTATTGCTTCTTGCTGCTTTTCATGGAGAGACTTCCCTAGACCTAGGGGTCAGCAGATTACCAAGTGATGAGCAAAGAAGAGGGCATTACTACAGGAAGCCAACATGTCTTGCCCTTAGCATTGTCTTAATCCAGCAGAAGAGAAAGCCCAGCTGTTTTTCTGTTTGTAGACAAGATACTCAGCTGTCTGGAATTCATCTGTAAAGAGTCACAGGAATTTGGCAGCCATGTTACAGCAAGTGAGCTCAGCACTCTTAGAATGGAAAGATACAGTAATAACTTCCTAATGCCACCAAGTCACGACACAGATTTACTGGGGAAAGGAGTCACCTTTCAGCTCACTAGGAGGGGCAGACAACAGGGTCAGCCTGAAGAATTTGCATTGTCTCAGTGCTGTAATGCATAAAGGCCAATGGTAGACTTACTTGCAACAGACAAAAAAGAGAAGATGGTACCATCGATGTAGGACTGGGTTAGTAGCAAGGAATTAAAGATGGCTGCTATTGGCATGGTTCTCTAGCACCGGACTTTCCATCCCAGTCAAACCTGCCTTGGGGATACTGGTGATCAGGCCTTGTGATCGGAGCCATACATCCCACAGCAGAGCACCTGGCCTCTGCTTTTGAACAGCCTGGACCATGGACAGGGACAGGACAGTAACCTACAGGAAATGTTCAGAAGCAACTGTACTTTGAGCTGTAGAGCCCACACCCCCCCAGTCCAAATCACTTCCTAAGGTAAGGACCCAGAGCTATTGCTTTAGGAAGCACAATTTCAGGTGAGGGAAAGAAAGAGAAAAGGAAAGCAAATCAGGAAAGGAGGAGTTGATGCAGCTTGATGCTTCATCATGCCGCAGGTGCTGCCCAACAAGGCCCAGCAGGGTGCAGGTATTCCTCAATGCCTGTACCTTCAGAGAAAAAATCATCAAAGATAAGAAGAGAAGGGTCCATGAGATAGCTCAGCAGACTAAGTGCCTGCTTAGGCAAGAGCAGGGCCTAGGGACCCCATCCCCAGGCATGCTGAGCCGGCCCAGCATGAGTCCAGGTGTGGTGGCGCACACCTGTGATCCCAGCACTGGGGAGGCTGAAAACAGGTGGGTCACTATGAGTCTGAGATGCCCAGTGAGACCCTGTACCAAACACATAAATAAATAAATACGAGTAGGTAGGAGATTTTTTTCCTTAAATGTGTTTGGTACAGGGTCTCACTATGCAGCTCGGGTTTGTAGTGATCTTCCTGTTTTCAGCTTGCCCAGAGCTGGGATGACAGGTGTGCCACCACCACGCCAGGTCTCTGTGGCCAGCTCAGTGTGCCTGGGTGCAGGGCTGGCATGGCATGTGATGCCAGTGATCGAAACCCAGGCCCTGCACTTGTCTAAGCAGGCACTTAGTCCACTAAGCTATCTCACCGGTGCTTAGGCCAATCTCTGAGGCAGTGGTCACTGCAACGGCTAAAATGACCAAACCCCAGATCTCTAAGGCAGGTGGCTGTACTCTGCAATGTAAATGGAATGCTCTTATGAAGGCTCTTTTGCCTGCAGAATGCATCGTGACAAATACCATTGACAAATACCAATTATTTTGTCTGTTATGTTACTTTATCGCTTTGTCCTGATGGCTACACCTGTCTTTGTCATGCATATTCTGGCTTACTTTTCCTGGTCACCTGCACCACTGCATTGGCCCTGGCCTGTAAGCCCTTCCCAACAACCTGCATCTTTGCCCTGTTTCCCACCATGCTTTACTCCAACTCCTCTTCATTCCCATCTTTCCAGATAAAGAAACTGGCTGCTGGCTGCACACTGAGTAGGCTCCGAACCCTTTCTTCTGTGTGTCTGGGTCTGGAGAGAACAGTCCCGTCCTTTAATTAAAAGGTCAGCACAACTCCCCAGTTGTTGTTTCCTGGGGCAGGTGCTGAGGGTCAGAGAACAGAGAGTAATAGCCCTTCAAAGTAAACCACCCAGTAGCCCTGGGAAAATAGCTCAGGTAAGCTTCCTGGAGCCTCAGTACCCTGAGCCAGCCACTTAGAATTCTGGAGATGAGAGGCCTCCCCAGGCCTCACTCCACCCCATAAGGGCACATTCTGTTTCACAGCACTGTGGGACTTTGGGGGTAATGGACAGATTATGTTTGAGATTTAAAACTCAAAGCCACAGGACACGGATTGAATTGCTGGACTTTAAGTACCCTCACTGTGCTCTTAGAGGTCACGCTTACCTGTGGGATTCCTTTACAACTCCTGAAAGGCCCCACAGTGCAGGTTGGTGACTTCTATGCTGGAAAGAGCTTGTGCCCAGCACAGGCAAGGGCAAGGGAGGGGAGTTAGCCTCCTCGACAGCAGAGGCTCTGTGCTGTGAGGAGCTGTTCCTCCTCCCCAAGGTCCAGGAAGGCTAGAGCCTGAGAGCAAATGTACAGCAGATGCCCTGCCATGAGGGATAGAAGGAGACTCCTGCTTCTTTGAACTGGCAGTAGGCATCCACATGGGCAGGCTCGGGTCCCTGCACCCTGGGTAGTCACCACCATTACTGTCAGTTGCCAGTTCAGGCTACTGGGTGCAGGCTGTGAGAGAGCCAAGCCCTGGGACAGTGGAGCAGAATGCACCACCAGCCACCAGGGAAACTTGGAGAAGCAGGCTGAAAGAAAACACTAGGTCACACAGTTCTGAGAAACTTTCTTAATCCAAAAGCCAGGCAGACCAGACCATTCAGGGGAACACCAGAATGAGGCCCATTTGTTTAAGAGCAAACTACAACCATAAATTAGAGCATTGGACTCTCATAGCGCCTAACACAAACTGTCAAGGTGTGACATGAATTTTATATAGCTCAATTTAATTTTGATTACTGGCAGTGAACTCATCTTGTTCATTACAAATACAGAGCCACGTATGCATCTCTACCCCTGCTTTGCACCTTACTCAGCCTCATCTTGGCCATCAGGGGCACACAAATCTTCAGTATTCCCATTGCAGTAAGAGGAGACTAAGAACCTTCCAGGCTGCTGGCTGCTCAGAGCATCTGGCGTTCAGTGGTCTTCTGCGACCTCACCTCTGCGAGCTTCCTGCTGGCTGTGAGGTGGGCTGGGAAGCCAGGGGTCCTCTGCTTGGAGCTCCCTGCTCTATCTGGGTTTTCTGCCAACAACCTCCTTAGGAGAGGTTTGGTGCTAACACTGTGATTGCTTTCTCTAAAATGCTCCTGACATCAAATTCACTTTGTCTTCCCTCTTAACCCAAAAAACAAACCCAAAATAACTTCTTCAAAGCCCAGGAAAGTTTGCAGGATTTGTTCTTATGTAATTGTTCATTTTTTCTGATTATATTATTTATGAAATCAACTTTGACCCTTCTAGCATACTAATTGTTGGAATTCAACAACAATAACAATAATAATTAATAATTAATAGTAATAAGTCAGTAGAGGGACAACTTTTCTCACCCTCACAAGGGTCCACAGGTCTTGCAGCCAAGGGTCCACATCTCCTCTCTGAGGAGCTGTGCAGCCCCATGACCCACCTCCGGAGCTTCCATGCTTAGGCCTCTGCCCCACTCACAAGATACAGCAAAGAAAGGAAATTCCAAACTTTTCAAACAAGCAAGCATTCAGAATCCAAAGAAGTAAATGACAAGCTCTAATCCAGCAAACACGGAAGTGGCTCTTGCCATCAAGAGCTATGGCTGTCCCACAACTGTCCCAAAGGAAAACACCAACTCCTTAGAGTACCTTCTACACTGCTATTTCTTGACTATTTTCTGTCTTTTCTTTGTGAGTTACCTCCAACAGAAAATGAAAGGAAATAATGTGGGAGAACACCAGAAAGGGTCAGGATCTCAGGAATCACAAGAATGTCTGTCAGCCCACAGCATGGAGACTCTGGGAACACCTCGGGAGTTGTTTTTCAGAAGCACACAGGTGCAAATCAGAAACCATCTTTTATTTCACTTTCCCTTTATTAACCATTTATGATTTTGAACACTGATATTGCAGCACATGTTCAAAAGTCTCAACATAATGTCCTTTGGTCAGATTTCCCCTCAATGTCCAACTAAAATTCACATGCTGCACTTACTTGAGTGTTTTGATGATGACTTTTGATCTAGCAGAGTTCCTAGACATTTTGCCTTTTAGGATACTAACTTTTTGAAGACTGTAGGCCAATCTGCTTTTGCTTTGTTTTGTGGGGTCGGGGATTGATCTCAGGCTGGAATCAAGTTGTGATTCTCCTGCATTAGACTTCAAGAGGACTGGATACGTGGTTTGTGCTGCTGTGCTGTGCTACGCCAGCTATGTTTCAGAATGTCCTTCAATTAGATTCAGATTCAGCATTGCTTTGGACAGGAATTTGATGAAGGTGGCACATGTCCCCATGTCTCACCAGACGTTGATATGTCACATCACCCATGCTGAGGTGGCACTTGCCAGATTTCTCCACCACAAAAAAGTACTGTTTCCCTTTGCAGTTAATATATTATCTGTGCTATAATATTTTGAGACTGTGAATATTCTTTTGCCAACAACTTTTTGTCCCGTGGTTTTAGACTCTGTTAAAAATTCTTGCCTGGCTAAGCATAGTGGCGGAGACTTATAATCCCAGCCACCAAGAAGAGGTGGGCAGGAGGATCAAAAGTTGATCTTGCCTGAGCCACTGAGGATAGGTCATAAAATTAAATCAAATCAAATTGCATTTTTGAAATCACTGGTGTTGTAGCCTAGTGCTAGAACATTTGCCTATTGGGTTTGAGACCCTAAGTTTAACTCCTAGTGAAAAAACCATTATTGTCTAAGTTGTTAATGAAAGTGGTACTTTGTAATTCCAGTAGTCCTCTGTATTTATTAACTGACATTCTTCCATAAAAAAAAAAAAAAGCAGGAGGGTCGGCCAAATAGCTCAGCAGATTAAAGTACCTGCAAGCAGGTGCAAGGGCCAGGGGTTCCATCCTCAGACCTGCCATGCTGGCCCTGCTCCTGGAAGGTGCTGAGACAGAGATTGAGACTGGATGTGGTGGTGCGTGCCTGTAATCTCTGTTTTTGGGAGGCTATAAACAGGAGGATCACTATGAGTCCAATCTAGTAATGAGTCCCTAAACACCCTGTAGGCCCTTCTCTAAAATACAAAAAGAAGAAAAAAAATAGAAAGGGCTTCTCCCTCTCCCCTTATTTTATTTAATAGAACTTCATTCTGCTATATATATATTTTTTAAAGCACTGAGTTATTACCCAGGTCTGTTGCTATTCCTTTTTTTTTTTTCAAAGATTCTGATTTTTATTAATTAAAACTATTTTCTTCTTTGATATTTCCACTTTATTATTGCTATTCCTTTGGGTGTTCCAAGTTGTCCCAGCTTTAGCCAGGGGAGCTCCACTGAGTAAATCCTGTGTTCTTTGGATAATTCTCCAGTTTAAACTCCGTGTGATGGTATTTAAAAAAAAAAAAAAAAAATAAGAGACTAGAGAAATACAAAAGACAAAATAAGAACTACAAAGGACTAGACAAGAGAAAGATAGGTATAGTAACAATAACAATTCTATTTACCTCAGAAAGAAGCATACCTCTGGTAGAGGTTTCCATTACCTATCACAGGGGCTCAGATCCAACCAGGAGCCATGGAGATGGGTCTGCCAGCTGTTTGTGTGCATGGGGTATGTCCTGGGAAGGTCTCAAGATTTGCCCCCTGAAGAACTTTACAGTACACTTGGCAAATGGCCCATTTCAGAGAGGGGTAGCAATGGGAAGCTCATGCTGAGGGAAGAAGGAGGTCAGACACAGCTGTCTGGTTGTGGAAGGGCAGCATGGGTTCTTAAGATGAAAGTGGGGCACTATATGAATCCACCTGAAGCATATCCCACCTCAAGGTGAGGGGCTACCGAGAGGAAGGTACTCTCTGGGCTCATGCTGTCCATCAGGGGGAACAGTGGTAGCAATCTCAGTGAGAAAAGGACCCATGACAAAGACCAAAGAAGGAACAAGGAAAGCTTTTAATGTGAGCTCAAGACCCACATCCTGGGCCCTCAGGTCAGGGCTACACAAAAACGTTGGCCCTCTCTTGGACTTCCCCTCTAAGTCACATATTTTTCTGATCTCCATAGTAACCACATTACCTCATTTTCAGGAATATTGCAAGAATGCCCAACAATTGCCACAAGGTAAACAGTTCCCAGGCACTATTAACTACCTGCCTGTCATGGTGCAATGAGGTTTAATGCTAAATATATTCCCCAAGTTGTTCTAACTACTTGTTCCTTTTGTGGGACCCTAGTTTTCTCTAAGTGGGTTTATGGCTAGCTACATGAGAGAGAGTGAGGGAATGAGTTGTATCTATAGTCTAACTGAGCATAAATGACCCTCCTTAGAATGGAGTCTCTATTGCCCCATCAACATGAAGATAAGGGAGTCACTGTTTGGCAACAGAAGGAAGACATTCAGGTATAGACTGAACGTCTGTGCCCTGCAAAGTTTCTGTGTTAAAATTTGAACCCCTAATGGGATGTGTCAGGAGGTATGGACTTTGGGAAGTAATTAAGTCATGACAGTGAGTCCCTGTGCACGAGATCGGTGGCCTTATGAAAGGGAGACAGAGCATCTTCTCACTTTCTTTCCACCATGTACAGAGAAGTAGACCAAGACAGCCATGTCTTGCACACAAGAAGCTGGCTATGTCTAACCCAGAAGAGGCCCTTACCAGAGCTGGACTCTGCTGGGACCCTGACTGCAGACTTCCACTGTTCACAACCGTTGCATCCTGTTGCTGTTTACACAGCTCAGCCCATGGCACACTGTGAAAGCAGCCCTAATGAACTCAGATAGAGACCTATGTAGCTTGAGTTAATGGGGAAGCCACAGAAGAGTCTGCTCTGGCCACGGAGTCACTTGCAGCTGGTAGAAAGAGCAGCAAAGACTCACTCATGTGACAACTGCAGACTATCTGGCCTTCAGACATATTTGAAGTGGAGAGGAGATGGACCACTTGGTTACTTGCAAGAATGTGTGAGGCAAGGGCCAGATTAATCTGGACTACAGGCTGAATGATCATGTAGGAGGTAGACATACTAGCCATGCTTACCTCTGACATGGAGGCTCAGTAGGGAATTCTGGGTCTCAGTGTCAAACAGTCATGAAGTGGGTGATGTTCACAAGGTGGGGACTCCTGGCCCACTACTGCTTCCATATGGCAAGGGGAAGGAATGAATTTTATTTTTTTATTTTTTATTTTATTTTTTTATTTTTGCAGGGGATTGAATGCAGGACCTTGCACTTGTTAGGCAGGTACTTATGCCACTGAACTAACTCCCCTGAAGGAAGAATGGAAAGACAGAAAATCACTAATGGAAGGAAAGCAAAGATGAAAATGTCCTAGAAATAGCCACAGAACTGTCTGTATATAATGGTCAAGCAGGCCACTCTCTGAAGACTCTGGGCTAAGAAACTGATCCCTAAGTGCCCCAGGGCAGCCCCTACCATGGGATGGTAGGTGTCAGGTATATGCCTTGCTGGCCCTAGGCTTTGATGACCAAGGACAAAGTATGGGGTGAGCAAAGAGTAACATGAACTTCAAAGTAAGGACACACACAGGAAAGGGGATGTTTGCTGTGCTTGTTTGTTGAGCAGTATCCACTATTTGTGAGAAAGTAAGAGACCTTCACAGAAACATTTCAACGAAAGTACAGGACCAAACTAGAGATACAGCCAGCGTCCAGTGCAAACCTTTGCTTATCTATTAGAAATCCTTAAGCATCATGTACAAGAAAAATACACATCCAAGACCAACTCAGCTTACATGCACTGTCTGTTGCCTCCCCCTAGTGACTAGAAATGTGCAGTGCCCCACAAGTCTCAAATGCACAGTTGTACATCCCTCCCCAAACTCTCACACCTCAGCTATCTGGACAACTCTGGAAAACAGGAGGCTTCCTGCCCCCACCATCTCACACTGACATGGCTTTGTGGCTGGCTAACCAAAGTAGCAGAAAGAGACCCAGCCAGGAGCTTGGAAGCAGGCTTTCACCTTTGTGCACAGCTGGTGAACTCTAGCCCACAGCTCAGACTCCAGCACCATCTCAACCTAAGTGAGAGGGCCAGGACAGAGAGCCTCACAGACGTGCACTAAGCAGGGCTGGCCTGCACAGGTGCACAGCGTGAGCGCAGACCTCTGCAGACTCCACAGATGGTGCCTTAAATCAGGTCCTTCACTATAAATAGGATCTTGTTTATAGTTTCTGACCCTGCTCGGAGGCAGTTCTTCTTTGTATCCATTTGGGGAAAAAAATACATTACTATAATTGTGTAAATTTCCTGTTTGTTCATTTTTCCTTGAATTCCAATTTTTTCCCCTTTTTGTCTCTTTCCTGACTTTTCTGCCAGTTCACTACAAAGGAAAAAAAAAAACTGGGAAATTACAAGAACTGCATAGTCCTCGGTGGTCCTTTCCCAGCACTCCCAGAGGTTCTGCAAGAGTCCTTCCACCCCAGCTCACTCAGAGAACCAAGTTCAACTAGAAGAGTACATTCAGAACAGGTTCTGCCTGAGCAGTTCCTTCCCTCAGGGACTGTGTTTCCTGGTGATTAGAGAAGAACTAGTGGATACAAATGGGCAAAGAATTATCCAGGGAGTATTTTGAGACACCAAATTACTGAGTGAACTTTTATAGCGTATGCCTTATAACACACACACACACACACACACACACAATACATGTCACACAAAGAGGTGCAGCATGATTATGGGCTTACCAGTCTGCTTGGGGATGTTGGAAAGCAATTCCTGAAGTCAACTAGTGAAAATACATCTAGCATCTGGACTTCACAGATGTCGGGGTGGAGATCACAGCTTGTTCTTCAGCAAACACTTTCAATGCAGGCAGAAGCCACCAGGCTCTGCTCAGAACAGGTGTTGGCCCATCTCTGCTTCATGGAGGAGTCAGAAGTGCCACACCCCTCTGGAGTTCTCTGATTTAATGTAAGAGAAAGTAGAAAAAGCAGCCAGGAACCACGGAAACTCCTTCATCCAGTGCCTGTTTCCTACCGCTAAAGAGAGCACCTCCTAGTTGCAGAGGACGGAACTCTTTTTACAGAGCCCTAGGAAGGTTCTTTCAAAACTTCATGCTCTGGGAAGTGATACAACATCCTTCACATGCATTGCTGAAGTTAGGGAACTCATACTTAGTTAGGGAAGTTAGGGAACTCATACTTAAGAGGGAACAGCATAAGCCGGGCATGGTGGCGCAGGCCTGTAATACCAACACTCGGGAGGCTGAGGCAGGAGGATTATTGTGAGTTCGAGACCAGCCTGAGCTACAAAGTGAGCTTAAGGCCAGCTTGAACTGCATAGTGAGACCCTGTCTCAAAAAGACAAAAAAAAAAAAAAAAAAAAAAAAAAAAAAAAAAAAAAAAAAAAAAAAAAAAAAAAAAAAAAAAAAAAAAAAAAAAAAAAAAAAGAGGGAACAGCACAGTCCTTCTAAGGCCAGGTCCTGCATGGCCTTCTGCCTGCCCTGCAAACCTATACCAAGGACACAAAGGCAAGAACAAAGCATCGAGGGACACTCGAGAAGCCAAGGCCTACTTTGTTCAGCACTACAGTTGAAGCATCCCCTGCAGACTCAATGACTGTTCAGCTGAACTAAAGGGTTTTGTGTGTGTAAATGGAGAAAACTCTAAGATGCGTCCAACAATTAGATAATGGAGGACAAAATGACAGGACCAAAAAGAGACTGCTTTTCCTCTGAGAGACAAACACTCTGAGTATCTTCGAATTAATATAATTAATAGGCGCAGTGCAGGATGCTGCACCACACTTACCCTTTGGCCCCACAATGACCTAAGAGAGAGGTGTCAGAATCCCTGCTGGACAGTGTAAAGGCTAAGCTCTGCAAGTGGAGGTCACTTTCTGGTGGTTTCTCATCTTGAACGGCACAGTAAGGATTTGGAACCAACCCTAATCAGGCCACTCAGAGGTGGCCTAATTACAGTGCTGATACTGAGAACCAGAAGATGTTATTGATCATAGGAACTGTCATCTAAAAAGTTGGCACCCCCAGTCAGGGACAATCTTGGTGAATGAAGCATTAAATAGGCAAGCCTGGTTAAATAGGCAAGCTGTGTATCTGGCCATCAGCCTCGATGTCCACATCTCTACTGCAACTATCAGTCGGGGACCACACCACTCAGCTACATTAAGGAGTTCTTTAGCATTATGAATCCAACCAAAAGAACCAAGTGATATGAACCACACTCTCCGCAGGGAATGGGCTTAGCCATCATAGTAAATAGCATTAGATCACCTGGAGAAACTCTGATGGATTGCTTAGTAGCTGTGAGACTTTGGGCAAGTCAGTCAAGCTCTCTGAGCCTGTCTTTTAATTTATACGCCAAGATAAAAAGAGAATCTACTTCACTTAGTATAAAGGTTGAACAAGATTACATGCCTCAAGTACCTAGCATAGCAACTAGAACATAGTAGTAACTCAATTAATGTTCACCACTGCCATCACTAATACTAATCCCGCTTCCACGCAGGACTTAGATGATTTGTAGCAGAAGGCCTCAGAGGGTAATTTCCACTCTCCTTTGCTAGGAACAGAAAAGGGTTTCAATGTCTCCACTTCCTTTGCTTGGAATTGTCCTTCCTCTTCTTCTCCACCCTGGGCGAGGGCAGATCATCATGATTGGCTAGAAGACACCAGTGTGATCAGGGGTACATTCAGAGGGACTAGTACAGAGTCCAGAGCTTGGGTCCCTACCATCCACACCAGAATGTTATGAACTGCCCTCTTCATCAAAGCCTGGCCACCTTCCCTTGGATCAAATTTCCCAAGACCTAATTCAAGGAATAACTAATATCTACTTGGGCCCAGATAGTGCTATAAAATATAGCCACTACTGGATGCATTTTGAAGGGAAAGGTGTGTTTGCATTCCTATTCTGTATATTTTTATTCCGTATACACAGAGTATCACATCATACTTAGGTAGGATCTCTTGAGAAACAGAACCATTAGGCTAGGGGTGTGTGTGTGTGTGTGTGTGTGTGTGTGTGTGTGTGTGTGTGTGTATGGATTATTATAGAGGCTGACAAGCCCCAAGGTCTGCAAGAATAGTCAGCAGGCTAAAGATCAGGGAAATGTCTCAGTTCAAGTCTTAAAGACAAGAAAACCTGAAGGTCCCTCTCTGAAGGCAGCCTGGCTGGAGCACTCAGGGGAGGCTCCCTCCAGCCAGAGATTTGGGCTGATTGGATGAGTCCCATCCACATTAGGAAAACTTGCTTTACCCAGTTTACCTATAAGTGTTAATGTCATGCCAGCACATCATAGAAGCACACAGAATGTTTATGCACCCCAAGTGTCAGGGTGCCTCACGGTCCCGTCAGGTGGACACAGAATTAACCACCACATCATGCAGGATGAGGTTTCTCCTCTATGAGCTGCACCTGTGTCTTCCAGAGCTCCTCCCTCTTCATCCCAAGAGCCCTGATGAGGGCATTGCCCTGGTCCTTCTGGTGATCAGTAAGTTTCCAGACTGGGTATGAGCCAACAAACGCCCCCTGTCATGGGCAACTCCTCCCCAAGCAGCACACCCTGAGCAGCACCAGCAGGGGCTGCAGCACAGCACAGAGGACAGAGCCAGACCCGTTGGAAATCTGGTTCTACTTCTTCCTGGTTGGTGGAAAATGTCACGTAATCTCTCAGCTCTATTTAATCATGCTTAAAATGATCTCAATAATATCTCCTTCTTGAGGGAGAAGTTAAGAGGATGAAAGTAACACATACAAAACAGTCGATCCCATCCGGACCCTGGAATGGAGTCTGCCTGCTAATGGGCAGTGGACACAGCAGTCTGGAGGTCTCCTTCCATCTGGTCCCACCCACTCACACTGGATCCTCCACTGCCTGGAGGCTAATGGCCTTCACTTATGCCTCTTATGTTATTCTTGCTGTTGGGTTTCAATTAACTCTTGCAGAAATCTGCTAGGAACAACCCTCCAGAGATCTTGCTGTGCCCCACAACACCTTATGGTTCTTCCCATTAAAAGAAAACAGCATGCTCTATTCTTCTTTTCCCTCCTCAAGCCCCTGAATCAAAGCAATATCAACACAAATCCTGAGTAAAAGCAGACTGCCTCAGATCCCATTTCTCTTTAACACCTTCAATAACTCTCAGCCCCTGTTAAATGAAGTCTTTCATTTGGGGGATGGTGGGAGGTGTTTAGCATTCCATAGCCTCTCGGCCAGGGAGCTGGCTCTCCACTCCATACTCCTGGACACTTTGCTCACTCCCGTCTTCCTTTCCCACTAGCCTTCCTCCTTGCCAGCTCTTCCTTCCTGGTACTGAGGAGGAAGAGGAGGACTGAGACAACACAGACTAAACACTTACTATATGCCAGTTCCCATTAGGAGCAGTTCACGTGTAGTAAGTAACTTCCTACAACAAGCCTATGAAGTAGATATTTTTGCAATTCCTACACTACAGGTGAGAGCTGGGACATATTTGAAGAGCTTAAGAAGATCACAGAACCAGTAGATGCCAAACCAAACATGCATTAACGATATGCCAGTCATCTTGAGCCCTTCTTTTACTCTCTCATCCTGTTGCTATAAGCTTTACAAGGTCTCCTCTCTTCTGTCTCCTAAAAAACTACTGGAACCACCCATTTGTCACCGCACATGGTACTGCTGTGTTGCTGGCTCTCACTGGCACCTGGATCCTCCCTTTCTACAGCCTTCCTACTGGTCCCACTTTGTCTGCCAGCCTCCTCTTTGTCTCATCCTCCACATCACCACCCTCAACCAGTCGTTCTTTTATCTAACAAAGTGTCCAGCTCAGTGGTAGGCGTGGTTGTGGACATTCAGGTAGCCAACAAGGACTGTTCTTGAGATTTCCAGGAGGAAGGTGTTGCAATATCAGTGTATCTTCTCCAAGATTCCAAATAGGAAGAGTAGAATGTAACAACTTGAAGATTAGAAGGGAGGTGGATCCTTGGGACCCAGGGAAGATCTGAACAGGAAGTTGGAGCCCACAGGGAAAGGAAAGAGACAGATTTTAATAAAAACAAAGAAGTGGAAAGCTGTACTTTCTTGCCGACCCACAGCTTGTAGTGAGGGAGGAGACTCTAACCTGTAGACTCACAGTGAAGGCAGGTGACCCTTCAGGGCTCCATGGTCAGGGACTCCAGAGGCCTTCATAGAGAAATGCACCTGTGGAATAAAGCAATAGATGCTGTGACCTACAACAGCTGGTGAGTGACTCCAGTCCAAGTGTCCCTGGAGATGGACCTTGGCCAGATGTCATGTCAGGGAGGAACCAAATGAACATGAGACTCAGAACACCTATGGGTTGGCTCCCTCTCATGGTTTCCAGTGATTGGATGAGCCAACACTGTAGGAGACAGCCAGGCTGAAGCAGCTGAGGGCAGGCCAGCAGGAGATACCCAGAGGGCTGACCCACGCAGATCCCAGCCCCGTAAGAAGCCAGGAGCAGCCTGAACTTCTAAATAGACTTGAAAGCACCAGAATCAACACACTGCACTATACCTAGTGCAGCTTTTATGGGATTATCCAGGGCAGATCCAGGCTCTGTCTACCTCCTTTGTCTACTAAAGATGACAGGCACACACCCTGAACTGGTTACCTCCTCAGAGCTGTGGACTCCAGAAGATAACCACAGGCTTGAAATGACAGAGAAAGCTCTTTTTCTTTCTGATCTTGTTCTTGGTTTTGATTTTTATGAGTGTGCACATTGTTTCCAAGGTCTTTATTATTGCTTTCTTTAGTTGTTTTTCTTTTTTTTTTGAAGAATACAAAATGGTGGGCCAGCAAGATAGCTCAGCAGTCTAAAGCACTAGCTTAGGCAAACTTAGGCAGGTACAGGGGACTGAGGTTCAATCCCTGGCAAGCTGTGCAAGCCCCACCCTTAGGGTAGGCTGAGCTGGCCCCAAAAAATAAAATTAAAAACATATTTTAAAAGAATACAAAATGATTAAAAAAATTAGAAATGATGCAAAAAATTCATTAAACAAAATAATAGGTTCCCTGGCAAGCTCAAGAGCCTAAGTTCAATTCCCAATTCCACAAAAAAATAAAATAAAATAAAAAAGTAATAGGAATTCAACAATAGTTGTTGTATTGCATAATTTTATCTTCAAATTAGTTATTTACAATGCCAGATATATACCTGCAAAAAATAATTTTTAAAAAGTTATAAGAAATTAAAAAGAAGAAAAAACAACTGAAAAACAAAAATTTAAGTATTAAGTGCCCCTTTCAATGCACCAGCTGAAATCAGAAATACAATTATTCAAACTACCCCACACATATAGGAAGGTATCTTTACCCTGTCTTTCTTTTGTCCTTTTCCTCAGCTCAGCTTCCCCTTCCCACTGAACAGACTCTTTCCCTTTCAAAGTATCTACTGTGCTTTTCAGGCTTTATTTTCTGTTTCATGTTCTCACACTAGCAAGACAAGATGGCGTATGCACATGCAGGTCTGATTTATTTCACTTACCAATACAGTCTCTAGTTGCATGCACTTACAATAAAAGCCTCAATTTTTTTTTGTTTGTTTTTAGTTGTTGTAAAACTGCCTCATTGATATTTGTACTTCAATAAAATAATTTTTTTTTTAAAAGCCTTAAATTTATCTTTTTTTGGTCTGTTTTTTTTTGTTTTTGTTTTGTTTTTTGATTTATGTATTTGGTACAAGGTCTCACTATACAGCTCGAACTCATAATGATCCTTCTGTTTTCAGCTTCCCCAGCACTGGTGCCACCATACATGGACTCATTTGCAGGCCCTGGAGGAGGGCCAGCATGTCATGCAGGACCAGGAACCGAACGCTGATCCCTGTGCTAGCCTAAGCAAGGGTTTAATCTGCTGAACTATTTTGCTGACCCTAAAAGACTAATTTTTTTTTTTTTTCGTGGTACCAGGGATTGAACTCAGGACCTTGTGCTTGCCAGACAAACACTTATTCCTTATTCCACTGAGCTATTTCTCTGCCCCCTTATCTTTTTTTTTATAGCTGAATAATACTCCATTTCAGAGAGAGAGAGAAAGAGAGAGAGAGACTGAGAACTTCAGGTCAAGCTCCTTAGATGTGAAGATCATCTATAAGAAACTGATACACAGAATGCAGTAAATCATCAAAAAGATTATAAATCATGACCAAGTAGGGCTCACACCAGGGGTGTAGGAATGTTTCAACATATGCAAATCAGTAAATATAATACACCACATTAACAGAATAAAGAATAAGCCCACGATAATATTAATAAATATAGAAGAATTTGACAAAGTCCAACACCCATGCATGACCAAAATTAATAAATAAAACCCTACATAAAATTGGAATAGAAAGTCTTTGTCTCAATCTGATAAAAGTCATCTATGAGAAACCAGCAGCCAACCTCATGTTAAACCATCAAAAACTTAAAGCTTTCACTGTAAAATCAGAAACAAGACAAAGATGCCCACTATCACCACTCCTATTCAATACAATTCTCAAAACATTAGCCAGAGTATTTAGACATGAGAAAGAAAGAAAAGTAATAAGGATAAAAAAGAAGTTAAATTACCATTGTTTGCAGATGACATGATACTGGATATAAAGGACCCCAAAGGTCCACCGTAAGACTCCTAGGTTCAATAACCAAATTCAGTAGCATAGCAGGATAAAAAATAAACACACACAAATATCAGTACCATTCTTTTTTTTAAGGGAAGGATCTACAGGGTGTTCAGGGTCTCACTACTGGATTGGACTCACAGTGATCCGATTCGCCTGTCTAAAGCCTCCCAAGAGCTTTAAAGACTCTTAAGAGTGGGGATTACAGGCACTCACCACCACACCCAGTCTCAGTTGGCATCTCAGAGTGCCCTGGGGGTGGACTGGCTCAGTGGGCCTGGGGCCCCTACACCTACTTGCAGGTACTTTATTCCGCTGAGCTACTTGGCCGACCCTACTAATACCATTTATGTACACAAATAACCAGCTCACTGACAGAGAAATGAGGGAAAACAACATTTTTCACAACAGCAAGAAGAAAAATGAAATATTTAGACATCGATCTAACAAAGGAAGCAAAAGACCTTTATGTTGAAAATTATAATATTCTTTAAAAGGTGATTACAGAGAATTTCTAAAAATTAAAAGATATGCCTTTCTCTGAAAAGGGGCATCAAAGAGGATATCAGAAAATAAATATTCTCGTTCTTTAATATATAGAACCAATATGGTGAAAATGGCCATACTATTAAAGACATTATATGGACTTAATGCGATCCCAATAAAAATACCCATATCATAAGGCATAGAATTAAAGAAGCTCATCTGGAATTGGAAGAGACCTATAATAGCAAGACTGGTTTGGAATCAGAAGAGATCTAAAATAGCAAGAGCAATCCTGGGCAACAAAGGCAAGGCAGGGGCAGCACAATCCCTGATCTGAAATTATACTACAATTTTTTCCATGATAAAATGGTTCTGGGGAAAAAATATGCCTGAGAATCAATAGGGCAGAACAAAATATGAAGAATAAACAATTCCAAATGCATCCCCAACCGTCAAAAGCATCACACCACAATATAGCCACACCCATGCTTATACCATCATTATTTATAATAGCTCACTCTAGATGAATACATAAAGAATATGGGGTTTTTAAACACAAAATGGTATATACTACCTTGCCGTAAAGAAGGATAGACTGGGGGTGGCTGGCCAAATAGCTCAGCAGATTAAAGCACCTGCAAGCAGGCACAGGGGCCAGGGGTTCGATTCATGGACCTGCTGTTCCGTCCCCTGGGGCATGCTGAGATGGCAACTGAAACTGGGCATGGTGGTTCGCACCTGTAATCCTAGCACTTGGGACACTGTAAACAAGTGGATCACTAGAAGTCTGATCTAGCAGTGAGAGCCTGAACAACTTGTAGACCCTTCCCTAAAATACAAAAAAAGAAAAGATAAACTGGAGACATTTTTAAGCAAATGGATGCACTTTGCGACCATATTTTCAAATAACTAAATCAGGTACACCTGCTTAAATATTGCACTGTTTCTCTTGTGTGGAACAATAAGGAACTGAAAATGTAAAGAAGGACCAGTGTGGATTGATACATGTAAGGACGTAGGAAGAAAATGTTCAAATGGGAAAGGCAGTAAAGGAGGAAGAGAGGCAAGGAAGGAAAGGGAAAGGTGAAAAAGAATAGAAAGAAGAAATAGAAACAAAGATTTTGTAGATGCGGGGAAGAAAGGTTGAAGGAGAATAGGGGAGCAAGTATATTACCTACAGGTACAAATTCGTTATGGCAAATGTGGTCATTGTGCATATCAAGTGCACAAGGACATTTAATTTTAGGAAGAGACTGTTCCTGACCCCAAGGAGCTCACAGCATTGGAAATGTAAGACAGACAGACCATATGTGAGCACTTGGTGACTGTGCACTAGGAAACCGGGACACCTGAGAAGAAAACTTAGACAAGACCTACTAGATTCTTCCTAGTATGATGTAATAGGACTGACTTGGGCTGCAAGTAGCCATTGTAGTTTCAAGGAAACCAGTGGGGTCTGTTTTGTTTGTGTAAGGCCAGAGGCCTTGAGGTGAGAGGTTACAGGAGTAGGGCGGAGTTCCAATAGCTTCGAGGCTGATTCTCCCCAGTTCCCTCAGGCCTTCTTTCATGGTCACAGGATCACTGCAGCATCTCCAGCTACTCTGCCCCCGTTTATCCTCAAAGTCAGCAATAGCAGGTAGATTCCTCACACTGCAACCTCCAAAGTTGCTTCCATTACTACTCTCACTGACTCTATTTTCTGTCTTTCTTGGACAATCAAGGATAACCTGTCAATTACTTTAATTCCATTGCAGACTTATACTCCTTTCCATGTAATGTAACAGTCACAGGTTCAAACAATTAGATATGGACATCTTTGAAGATGCTATTTTGCCTGCTATGCTGGAACCCAGGAAATATCCCTTGGGCTGGGTGAGGAAGGGGCCACAAGGGTGGGAAATCTTCCTATGGGTTTTCTTAAATTTTGTAGGGGTAAGCACCACAGTATGGACCCCTCCACAAAAGCAGGAAGTGAGTAAAAAACATTAGAATCAGGAAAAGAAGGTTTCCTCTTATCTCTTGACAAAGTTTAACAGCACAGCAACTAGAAGAGAAATGTGTAAAGGATCCAGCTGTATTATGGAGCTGAACAGAGAACTTTGGAGATAACAAGCAATGAAACTGTTACAGAGGGACATTGAACTTTGGCTAATGGCCAAGGATAGTAGCAGAGAGGCTAGAGAACTTACTGGTCTTGATTTCTAGTCTACGGTACAATTATCATAGAGCTGGACATGTCCAGCCACATCATATCCTAGATGCAAAACAGTGCAAGCAATACCCACCCAAGCCCTGAGACTGCAAGACCTGTGTAGACTGGGCCCTGGAGAAGAGCCAAAGGCCGGCCATCTGAATACCATGAAGTTCCCTGTGAATGGCCAAAGGCCTTTCCAATACTTTAGGTGTTTTAATACACACATTACACCTGAGCTCATTCAACTTGCTCCAGTCCTCCTGAGATATTACACCATTCTTCAGCCACTGGGGAATGGATGGAGATCTTAGTTCTGTGTATAAGGTAGAATCAATCCCAAATCCTGTCACTCACCTTTTAACTCAGCCACTGCTGCATTCACTTCTAAGCTTTTGCTTGGAATGCTGCAACCTTGACTTCTTCAGCCACTTAAAGATGTAAAACAAGATCACATCAGATATCCAGGAAGTAAGATGAATTAACCGAGTGGACACTGAAGGACAAAGACTTCAAGCCTAAACTCTAATGAATTTCAACTCATTCTGTGATGTATTTAAGTTTTAAAGGTTGTGTTCTTACTCCTGAGGCCTGGCTATTGTGGAAACTGCAGAGGACCATGGCTAGAGGAAGTGTCAATATCATTAAAAAGTTCTTACTTGCTCTGTCCTGGTCAGGATCTTCCAAGCTGAGGGCATGGAATGCGCAGACTCCCAATAAAGGGGGAGGGGCCAGCGAGATACATCAACACACTAAAGTTCCTACTTAGGCAAGCTTAGGCAAGCGCAGGGACAGCAGTTCCATCCCCAGTACCACATGTCGCACCAACCCCAACCCCAGGGCAGGCTGAGCCAGCCAGAGTCTGGGTGTGGTGGTAACCCCGGTGCTGGGGAGGCTGAAAACAGGAGGATCACTATGAGTCCAAGCTGCATACTGAGACCCGGTAACAACCAAATATATTAGAAAATAATAATAATAACAATAAAATAAAGGAGAATATAGCTATGAATACAGTAGTAACTCAACCTGCCATTTTTTTTTCTAGCAAGAATACAAAAGGTACCACCTTGAAACCTCAGTTGTGTTCATTCTACTAATTCAAATAGTTGTGTTTGGCAGTTTACTTTGTCAAGGGCAAGAATGCCACAAATGCTTCAAAGCACTTTCTTCAGCTGGCTTCTTAAGCCCCTGCACCCTGCCAGTTTCCTGTCAGACTCGGGACAGTGAGTGGGACAGTGAAGCCTGGCACGGACAGTTCCTACCTGTTCATTCTCTGTAGGTCAGGTGCAGCAAGCCACAGCCTTCCTTTGGCTTGGTCTTCACCTGCATTAGCCTGGTGATAGTCTGGTAGCACTTACCAACTGGCATGCTCAAGGATCTGGGTGTCGGGGCCAGCCAGATAGCTCAGTGGACAAAAGTGCCAGCTTTGGCAGAGCACAATGGCCTGCACTTGATCCCCAGTGTGTCATGCCAGCCCTGCCTCTGCAGCACACTTAGGCAGTGATTGAGACTGGGCATGGTGGCCCATACCTATAATCCCAGTGCTTGGGAGGCTGAATACAGGAGAATCACTACGAGTCCGATCTACATAGTGAGGCCCTGTAGGCCCTGTAGACTCCGTCCTAAATATGGGGGTAAAAAAAGAATCTGGGTGTTGGAACTCAGCTTCATAATTACAGAAAGGCTTGGGTAGTGTGGGACACATCCAGAACTTTGATGGGGCCTCTCTTTAGAATTGAACCTCTCTTTGGTTTTATGATTGATTGATTGATTGATTGATTGATTGATTGATTGATTTTCTACAAGGTCTTGCTTCACAGCTCAGACTCATAGTGATCCTCCTGTCTCAGCCTGCCCAGCAATAGGATTACAGGCATGCACCACCATACCCATTCACTGGCCAGAACAGTGTGCCTGAAGTTCCAGGGCCAGCAGAGTATGCAATACCAAGGATCAAACCTGGGTCCTTGAGCTTTCCAGGCAGGCACTTAAACCACTGAGCTATCTCCCCAGCCCTTTGGTTTTCTTGTGATTTTTTTTTTAGGAGCAGGATGGAGATATCTTTGACTGACATTAAAAAGGCAATAGAAATCAAATCAAACTTATCAAGTGCTCTTTTTAAAAGTCAAATTGCTCCATAAAAAAGCAAAAGGGTTTCTAAGCAGCGATTATTCTTTTCCTAAAATTTTAGGTTAACTTCTATGGTTTTAGTCTTATGTATGCACAAGCAGATTTGTATTCAGCCGAAAATTCCAGATCTCCATTCCAACTTTTCAGTCTTCCTCTCTGTCTCTCTCTGGAATTCTGCTGGACACATTTTAGTGCTTTGGCTACTCCAAACTCGGACCTCTGTCTCTTCAATTTGGTGAGACTGTATTGCTATCAATCTCCTCTTCCCTCAGGACAACTCTTCCAGGCAGAAGTTCTCAGCAACAGGAATGTTATGCTTGGCTATCTTCTTTCTCCTAGTCACTGTCTGTTATCCAGTGTCTGCACACAGTAGGTCTACAGTTTGTCTGGCTTATGTAGTATAAAGGTGTTACACACTCTCTTTCATCTACACAGCCTGTTTATTGTCTGTTACTTGAGATTTTATTTTAATTATTTATTTGTCTGGTAGAAGGTCTTATTACACAGCTTGGACTCATATGATCCTCTTGTTTCAGCCTCACCAGGGCTAGGATTACAGGGTTTTAGTGGCCCGTGTGGTGTACCTGGGATTCTAGGACTGGCAAAGCATGTGGCATCAGGGATAGAACTTGGGTCCTTGAGCTTGCCAGGAAGTCACTTAGACCACGGAGGTACCCCCACAGTTGTTATGGTTTGTGTCTTATTGTCCCGCAAGGCCTCATGCAGTCATGGGGTGGACTTCTAGAGTGTGTGATTAACTGGTGATCCACTGGAAATATGGGTGTGAGCACTACGCCCAGCCTGGGGCGGATAACCTGAATGCAACATAAGGGAGACAGACTTGCTCTCCGTAGCCACTGTGGCTGCTGCTCCTCCCCTTTGATCTTGCTGTCTTGCTGTCTCCCTCTACCGTGACCTGCTGCCTTCTGCCATGCGCCAATCTGCCTTGGGGCCAGCTGAGTACAGACTGAAACCTCCAGTATGAGCTAGATACACCTTTCCTACCTTCATTTTGGGTGTCAAGTATTTGTCCTGGCTTCCAGAGAAGAGTAACAGAGACACCAGTGGAGACTTTTTTTTTTTTTTTTTTTTTTTTTTCAGAACCGGGGATTGAACTCAGGCCCTTGTGCTTTCCAAGGAAGCGCTTAGTCTACTGAGCTATCTCCCCAGCCCCTACATGTTATTTTTTACAGTCACTTTTCCCCCTCTCCTTTCCTAGTTAATCTAATCTGTTTTAGCATTACATTTTTTTCCTTTTAGTTATGCCCCCTTAGAGTTTTTAACTGTTACTCTAAGCATTACAATATGCCTACTTAATGCATCAGTCTGTTTGAAATTAATATAGTACTAACTCATATGACACACGGGAGAGTAATTTCACACACCCAAGGCTTTCAAGCTCCTTTTGGCATTGAATTTGTATGTCAATAACTTTACCTTAAATTTAGTGAACCTCGAAAGAAACTCTTGAAAGTAAAAATGTTTTTAAAAAACATATCCATATATTTAGTCTTTCAGAGTTCTTTGTTTCTTCTTACATTTAAGTTTGCATCTGGGATCATTAACATCCAGCCAGAGGGAGTGTCAGCATTTCTTATGGTGCAGGTGTGTGTGATAAAATCTCCCAACCTGTATTTAGCTGAGAATATGTTAAGCTTATACATTTTTTATAATTCTTGTACTGTCTTTCAGTGGAACCGTAGGAGGGAGATGCTTAAAACACATTTAATATATGCTCTTTAACTCAACATTGGAAGTTGCCCTTAAGAGATTCTAACTCACATTCCTGCTGCCCCAATCCTGCCTACTCAGGACTTTTTTTTTAGAAAACCATTTAGTTGGCACGTAAAGCCCTCTGAAAGTCCAGATAAAGGTATGTAAAGATTACAAAGAAAGGGTCATTGTCAGCGTGGGTAGAGTGATCTGGCCTCAGAATGAAAAGATGCCGACAGCATGAGTTTTCAGGACTTTGGCAAGCAAAGATGCCATCCAAGGAGATGATGTAAAAGGAATAACAGTGTTAACCAAGGGGAGGACACAATGTTGGAAGAGATGGAAAAACTTTTGGCAGTGTGGTTGAAGGAAAAACAGCTGGCGGGTGACAGTGAAGCTATGATCTCTGAAAAAGCCAGGGAACTGCAGTGATTTTAGCGCATGCCAATCCACCAACAAGGGCAAGAAGTGATGAATTTAGAGCCAGCAAGGGTGGTTTGATTACTTCCACAGACGAAGCTGTGCCCACAGTGTGATAAGATGTGGAGAGGCTTAGAGTTCTAACAAGGCCACTGCAGAAGCCTACAAGAAAGAACGTGTAAAGTTCAGGAAGGCAGAAAGGTATGTCACTCAGCAGGTGTTCAACTGCAAGGAAACAGGGCTCTTCTGAAAGAAGATGTCTATAAAGCTTGTATCATGCAGAAGGAAAAGGTACCATCCAAGAACAGCCATGAGGACAGATAGAATGTTTTGCTGTGTGTGAATACAAGCGATGATCCTCAGGTTAAGCCACTCCTGGTTCACCATTCCAAGGCCCCTATGCACTCAAGGAGCAGAATGTGACCAAGGCCATGTTGATGTCATGTGCAGGGCCGATGCAAATGCTTGCATCACAAGGCAATTGTTCATGGAATGGCTACATGAGGTGTTTTTGGTTTTGTTTTTTAAAGATAGAGTTACTTATTTATTTATTTGGTGCAGAGTTCTCTACACAGCTCAAACTCATAGTGATCCTCCTTTTTCCAGCCTCCCCAGCACTGGGATTACAGGTGTGTGCCATCATGCCAGCTTTCAGTGGGTGGCAAGGCTTGGACTGGCATGGCATGCAGTACTGGGGATGGAACCTGGATCCTTGTGCTTGCCAGGTAGGCACTTAGACCACTGAGCTATCTCCCCAGCCTTGCATAAGGTGTTTGCACCGACCTTTAAGAAATAACTTTCAGAGGCCAGGCATGGTGGTGCATGGTGGTTCTTGGGAGGCTGAAAACAGAAGAATCACTGTGAGTCTGTTCTACATAGTGAGACCCTATAGACCCTGTTCTAAGTACATTAAAAAGAAAAATAGCCGGGCGTGGTGGCGCACGCCTGTAATCCCAGCACTTGGGTGGCTGAGGCAGGAGGATTGTTGCGAGTTCAAGACCAGCCTGAGCTACAAAGTGAGCTTAAGGCCAGCCTGAACTGCACAGTGAGACCCTGTCTCAAAAAGACAAAAAAAAAAAGGCAAAATAAACAACTTTCAGACACCCAACTGACTGAAGGGTGCCTTTTGAAGAACAGTACCTCAGCACACACTCCGACCCTGGACAGGAACAAGACTTTCTAAAGGTTAGCTCCTCTCCCCAGCATCAGACCATTTCTGCAGCCCATGGACCAGTGAGTGGTCTGCAGCTCCAGGAAGCTGTCCATGGAGCTTCTTCACCAGATGTTTTAATGTCACTGAAGAGATGCCTTTCACTGTGAGAGTTCTAGAAGAAATGAGACTGGGTGTGGTGGCTGCAAATAGGTGGATCACTTCCAATGTAGTGGAAGAAACATTTCAATGTCCTCCGCTGATGAATTTCACCAACAAAAACTGAGAAAATGTCATATGTTGGACCTTAAACTCAGCCTGGAAGAAACTGTAGCCAGAGTATGACCTTGATGAGTGTGCAACACAGGCAGCAGAGTAGACTGTGCCTGTGGACAAGGATTTGGGTCCGAGCATCAATGGTGCAGACAAAGAGAAGCTCACTGGGGACATAAAAAGGGGCTGCTGATGGAAGAACTTGCTGAACTCCGGAGGAAGCAGCAGAAGGTGCAGGTTGGGGAGCATCGCTGAAGGGGAGAAGGACAGGGAGGAGGTTAATAGTGACGGGAGACAAATCCATAATGGAAAATGGAGTGAGTGCCAAGGTTGCTTTGATTCAGCTCACAACCAAGAAGCCCTACCTCAAAATAACTGTAACAAAGTGTTCACTGTCCCAAATGAGAACATGGTCTGTCTTTCTGCTGTGCAGTACAGGAAGTACAGTGACATTAGGCAGACTTTTTTGGTCAAAATTGACTCTGCAGCTAGGAGACAAAGAAGAGAGGAAACCCCTGAAGGAGATTTCCTGATATTATGGAGAGGGCCTCTCCCAACAAACAATAGCCCCCCATTCACCTTCCTGTCCTCCTCATCCAGTAGCCACCTCAAGCAAGGCACTTTCTCCTTTCATACAATACTTTGTTTCATATTTCTGTGGTTAAAAAAAATACATATGATTCAAAATGTATTAACTTTAGTTACAATGAACTTTATGGGAAATTCTGATTCAGTTTGTGACCACAAGTCTGTTCTCAGCCACATTTGTATGAGCCAGAGTAGATTAACCTCATTTACATTGAACTATATGGGCAAATTTGATTCAGCTCGCAACCAGAACCATGGAATGAATTAAGTTCATGAACCGAGGAACCACCGTAGCCCTACGTGACTCCCAAGCAACTCTAATACAGGTTCCTATGAACACGATTATGACATTAAGGTTCGTAGTGCATGAGCAACCCTTGCATTCTCTGTCGTGAGTAGGATATGCAATTAGTTTACTCAAACTGCATATCAAGTTACAGCAGAAAGTTACTAAAAAAGAGTCCTTAAAAGAAATCCCTACATAATCTGGCTGGATATCCCTATCTGTTCTCAGAAGGCTAAGTCTGTAGATACTGCACCCTAACAGAGCATTAATGCTAAGACACCATAAAAACTTTAATGCTTACCTGAGCTTCTATATTGTCCACACACTGTTAAGATGGATAAATCATTCTGCCCCTGGTATCAAAAGCAGGAGAAGTTTTTGTTTGTCTCATTCCAATCAATTCTTCCTTCAGTGAGATAGCAGTTTTATCATTGGTCAGTTGGAGGAGACTTTTCTTGTGTTTTCAGACTTAACTGAAGGAGCAATAAAGAAATTCACAAAAAAAAAAAAAAAAAGGGAAAATACCTAAGTTCAGCTTGAGTGTTTTTTGTTTTATAAACACTCAGCATAGGATAAAGAAGAAACACCAAGAAAACCACCATGAGGCATTTATGTCTTATAGTCTGACTTGGCAGGAATGAGTATCTGAGGCAGTATGGGTCCGTGTACTGCCATTTCCCTTCACCGAATTTGTTGAATTCATAGGAATAACAAAAAATAACTACCAATGCTTGAAAACAGCAAGATCTTTCATTCAAGAAGACTTTTTAAAAACAGTTTTGGTGCAGAGTCTCACCACGTAGCTCAGGTTCATATGATCCTCCTGCTTTCAGCCTCCCCTGCACTGGGGTTACAGGCTCAAGCGCCACTATGCCCAGTCTCAGTGGCCGGCTCAGCACGCCCAGGGCTGGGGTCACCATGGCATGTGGTGCTGAGGGTCGGAGGTGCTTAAGTCCACTGAGCTATCTTGCTGGCCCTAACAAGACATTTTTTTAAAAAATTGTAAAGGTTGAACAGAGGCAGACTGAGAGCCCTAAGCCACGGCTTTCAGTGTGGTCCCCGTAAGGACAGCACCAGCATCACCTATGAATGAGAAGTCCTGACCCAGAGACAGTCTGGGAACTGAGCCTGAGTCATTTAGAAGATTTAACACGTAGGAAACTATGCTTTTAAACTATCTGGAGCACTCACAAATACAAGCCACTTACTTGACAATAAATTGCTGAAGAAAACTCTATCTGGGTTAGAATTTTCTGGAACCATATTTTAATTTTACCTGTACAGTTATGAAGGAGAAAAAGTAAGTGCATGGCCCCAAAAGGTCTATACCATGTAGCAACATGACTGATGGTAAGGAAGCAGATTTCCATTTCCTACAGCATCAGTCTGTGAATTCCTTAGACACTTGAAATGAAGACTGCCTACGGCAGATAAGCAGGATCGCTAAACTCAGTATTGAATGAGCTGCATACTTCACACTGAACAGCTCAGGCAGAGCTCTTGCTAACTCCTAACTGCTGGATTCTTCATAGCAAACGCAAGAGATGATGCAGGAATGAAATGCGTGCAGGGCCTCTCTCTATTGTTCCTTTCATATGCTCCTGAGATCACCAGAAGAAAATATCTCCCAGATCCTCTTTGTTTTTGTTTTTTTTAACTAAGAAGGATAGTAATCACTGTGGTATAGTAAAAACACAAACTATTTCAGAATAATAAAATCATCCTTGCTAATGCTTTATGTTCTTTCCATTACCTTCTTTTATTTTATATCAAGGCTGCTTTTTCAAATTCACATGTTTCTGAAATCAGCACAAATTGAGGAAACCGGTACCAGTCACCTGAACTGGCTCAAGTGCAATGACCACGAACAATTCTTAAAAAAATCCATGCATATGAAAAATAAAAAGAATTCCAAGAGAAATCTTTTAAAACTCAAAAGTTATACAACATTTTTATAAAGTAGACACAACTTAAATGTTACTTAGCAGAACATACAAATAAATTATGTCATATTCACAGTTTAAAATGAGAAAAAAATTGCATGTGCAAATTTTTAATTTAATAATAAGCAATGAAAGCAAAAGAGCATAAGAATTTATATAAATTTATGGAATATGTAACAGTATTTTACATATATATATTTAATTATACAGCAACATGAATTAAGTGTAAAAACCTTAGCTTTCACGCAGCAGGATCAAGAAGTATATGAAATGTTTTAACTATACCTAATATTTCATTTAATTTGTTTATAAAGCTCAAGTAAATATAACAATGTATGTCAAGTTTGATAAAGAGGTTTATATCCTCTTAGTTTGAATGTATGAAATATTTATGACTTTAAGAAAAATTGAGAAATTGAAAACAACATAATCCCTGCATATTAAAATCTGAGACAGGAAGAAATCCAGAGACAAATGCACAATCTAAAGGAGAAAAATTATTATAAAACAAGAATTAAAATGATACTTTACCAGACAAGCTGGCAAATAATAAAGGGAAAAATTAAAAACTATGATTTAAAAATTTTAATAACAAAATCCATCTCAAGAAGTGCAGGTGTGGCCCGATAGAATGAAATGCAGTGCCCACTCACTTCTTCCCAGCAGCCTCTGCGTGGCTGTGAGTGCGTGAGCAACCATCATGGTGGCTTGCAGGCCAAATGGCACGGAGGAATCAGCGGTGGACACAGAGGCTCCTGGACGCCTGCTCAGCTACTTGGAGGCCAAAGCTATGATGCAGTCTGCACCTGAGGACTCCTGAGACCCAGTCCAACCCCCTGGAGCCCCGCGGTTCAAGCCACAGTCAGTAAAGGTGAGCTGGTGCACCTGAAGATCAACTGGGATGAGGCCAAGCTCCACCTGAAAGTTCCTCTGTACAGCATGAGCTGTGAGGTAAAAGAAGTTTTGCACCATTGTGAGATACCTGCCTGCCACGCAAAAGGTGTCAGGTAAGGGGCTCCTCCCTGAAGATGAGACATCAAGGGAAATAAATGTGGCCAGTGGTCAAGATCATAGCGGCTGGATATTTTAGCAATAAACACACACAAAGATGCTACACAACAGGATACAGAGGTGGAAAAAAACAAAAAGGATCTGCTCTTTAAGCAGAAACAAAGCAAGAAAGCATTGAATAAAGGAAAACCTGAGGATCTGATGCCTTCTGTTAAGGATGTGCAGGAGCACCTGCCTGTTGTGCCTTTGTCCAACCAGTGCAGTAAGTCTGGAGGGAAAATGAGACTTAACCTTGGAGTGAGACTGCCCAGGGGCCTCCGGATCCTGAGGTGACCCAGAGCACAGGCCCAGTGGGTGAGTGAGACCACCCGCACTGCCGGATCCTGAAGCGAACCAGACAGCAGGTGCAGCGTGGAACCCTTCAGCAGAACTCCCTGAAAAAAAGGCTAGAGGCAAGACCCAGCCAGCTGATTCAGGAGCAGAACATCTTGCCAGAGTGACACAAAGAGTTCACCTACAAGGCTGCAGCAGGAAGAAGTGGAGCATAGCAGCCAGACCCAAGCCACACCCACCTAAAGAGTCTGAGCCAGACCCAAGCCACACCCACCTATAAGAGTCTGAACTTCGTAGATCTGGACCTGTTGCTAAGGTAACAACCCTATCTAAGCTCTACACCAAAAGGTCAAAAATAAGTGATACACAAAATGACAAAGAGAAGGAACAAAAAGCAGTCTCAGGCCCCAAGTCCACCCAATACAAATGCAGAAGACACTAGCATAGAGGAATTTGGAAATCACACACCTAAAATCTCTACAATAATAGCATTGGAAGTAAAGAAACAACTGCAGAAAGGTATAGAAGAGATCATATCAGAAATAATTTCTGAAGTAAAAAAGTGTGACAACTGTAATTAAAGAACTTAGTAAAGTGCTCCTAAAGAATACACTGATACAAAAATAGAGCAGAATATAGAAATGTTGGAACCCCTGAATAAACAATATAGGAAAGAAATAGAATGTATGAAACATCCAAAGTGATACACAAGAAATTAAATCCTCAATCATAAACTGGCAAATCCATTTGAGTGAAAGTGAAAATAGACTCTCTGACCTTAAAGACACCATTGCAGCTAGTGAAAAAGTAAGCAAAGATCTCTTAAAAACAACTAGGATGCAGGAAAAAGTAACTCAAACCTGCAAGATAATGCAAAGATGAACAATGTGAGACTAATACACATCAATGAGAAGGAAGGACTCAATACAAATGATATAAAAAGAATATGGGCAGAAGTAATAGCAGAAGAGTTCCCAAATATGGGACAATAATCTCACATTCAGTAACCGAAGCATATAGAACTCCAAATAACATCAACCCAATTAAAACCACTCCCAGACACATAATAATCAAGATCCCAGAAATTCAGCATAGAAACAGTATACTAAAAGCCACTAAAGAAGAGAAACAGATCACATTTAAAGGAAAACCCATCAGAATAGCAGCAGATTTCTCTTCACAAACTATAAAGGCAAGAAGAGCATGGAGCAAAGTGCTTCAAGTCTTCCAAGAAAATAAATTCCAACCCAGACTGATACAACCTGCAAAACTCTCTTTCAAGTATAATGGAGAAGAAAAATACTTCCATGACAAAGAACAACTAAAGAATTTCATGATGATAAAGACAAGCCTACACAGACTACTAAATGATGTTCTAGAGAGGGAGCAAAATGATCACAACCCCATGAATGAGAATGGGAAGAACCCACCAAATAGAGCAAACAATTAAACACAGGAGAATAAGTAGTATACAATAGTAGTCTTTCAGTTATTCTTTTGTGTACAGCAGCAAAATATTTCCATCAGCACACTCTAAAAATGGACTTCTCTTGCATCCTATGGATCATGAATCCATGTGGGTCTACAACATGGATTTCAAGGAAATAGCTGTAGCTCAGTCCCACTAGTGATACCTGGACACCAGTAAGTGTCATGGTCATTATCTGTGTCCACAACACACTAGAACTTTGTGTGATATCCTATCCCCATACTGTCAGAAGTGATGGTCATTTATTTGTCATTCCAGTATTTATCTTATGTTTTATTTTTAGCACTTCTTTACTATCTTGAAAACTTTTTCTTAGTTCAATTGTTTTGAGACATTTAATTTTTAATTAATTAGTATTTAATTTTCTGAATATTGCTTAATCTTAATTTTGTTTTAAGATTTATACTATAGATCCCGCCCGCCCC